>JALPQI010006181.1:0-58834 GCA_025490895.1 Thaumatotibia leucotreta
CGCGTGATGACGGCAGTAGGTAATACATTTGTCACCACCCCAACTCCTCCCTGTTGTCAATATTTCACATCATCAGCCTATCATAGTCCACTGCTGGACGTAGGCCTCTCCTATTAACTATGCGTATAGACGCATTAGGAGGTATATGCCCATAATCGCCACGCTGAGCAAGCGGATTGGTGATCGCAGTAATGTGTCCACTATGATGATGCTGTTGCCCATCATCAATCTTTTATCAAGTAGTGGTCAGTGACACTTCAATCCCTTAGTCGACTCTTACGACACCTGCAGGAGGAGTTGGGGTGGTGACAAATGTATTCTTACTGCCGTCACCACACGGCCACTTGTCAATATTTTTACTTTTTTGTCAATATTTATCTTCCTCGACTTACCACATATTCAAAACATCTCCAAAGAGTATCAAAAATATGTACATCTTCGGACAGTTTTATAGGCCACCTGGCGCCACACAATCGGGCTGATAGCGTTATCAGTCAATTAATACGGGGTTAAATGGAATACCTTTTACATCTTATCTTCCTCAGATCCGGATCTTTGTAGTTTTTTTACAAGTTTCTTAGCCTACCGCGAACCGTATTAGGTACCTCCTTGTCACACTTGCGTACGAATTCACAAGTGCGAGAGAGAGTTAACACGTCAATTGACTGGTAGGGCCTCTGACTTTTGTACAGTTGCCATCAGATATACATTTAAAAGTATTTTATGTTGGTCTCTCAATTAGCGTTGAAATTTTCCAGAAAAAATCCCATTTCCTTCCATTGGCTCATTTCTATCAGATTCTTACGGAAAAAAACAACTTTAATTTTCCGCTTTTTAGCTTCTACTCTATGTTTATTTCTTACAAAAGCGGAACGCGATGTCATCGAGAAAACATTAATTGAAATAGCAATGTTATGCTATGAAATAGACAGTGATAGCAATGATTATTTCTTTCAAAACCTGAAACAAACAACGTTTGAAATAAAACTATGAAAACGGATAAACTCGCGTATATTAACTAAACGAAGAAAATATTACTAACAAAGTTTCTTAAATTCCCGAAAAAAACATTAGATTTTTACCGAAATTTTCATCGCTACCCTCAATACAATAGTCCATTCTACGGGTAATTATGAAATAGCTCAAGGGTGAATATCTGAGCGTTTCAACGGCCTAATTTTGGTGGCATCATTTTTGCCGAAGTCTCTATTCGTTACAATGTGCTACTTTGTCATTTGAAGGAGGCACGGTACCTTATATAAATGACGAAGTATAACATTGAGACGTTTAGAAACTACGGCAAAAATGATGCCACCAAAATTAGGCGGTTAAAACGCTCAGATATTCACCCAAGCATCTTTCTTTCAACTTTTCAGAGTGCGCAGCCAAGATGCCAAACGCTAACGCTCAGGAGCGTTTTGCAGTTTTCTCTCTTTATCACTCTTTATTATTAGTGCGACAAAGACATTCGTATTTCGTTTACAATTGAGGTTTAGCGCGCCCAGCAGGCCTAGCCAAACTGCCACTCTGCAATCGTATGCGATAAGCGATAAGTCACGTGACCATAATATTGTATGGAAATATTCACGTTACTTTTAGTACGAATCTGTCATTCTCATACATTTATCGCTTATCGTATACGATTGCAAAATGGCATCTAGGCTAGTCCATTTCAGATTAGAGCTGAAAGTTAATTTTGAATTCAGAAGATACTTCTAAACAATGGGTTTATCTGTGGTTCGACCATCACCGGGGGTACAGCGCCCACGATCTAATCCGCACACTTGCAAGGCTATCGTTCGCCGTGATAATTGTGCACGCAGCTGTAGCCCATTCCAAATGCTGAGGGAGACAGCTTGGATTGTATCTAGGTGTTCCCTTCTGCGAAAATATTAAATATTATAAACATGGACATCTAACGCCAGCTCAAAAATACCCCCAAAAAAATTGTGTATTTTTTTTTATGTGACGAAGGTAGACAACTGAGCTCTCAGCCCACGGAAAGCTGCAACTGTCAGCCCATGGACATAGCGATCAGAAAATCGCCTATGCGCTGCCTACCCTGAGGACTTAGATGGATTGCCTCTCTCTATGCTAGTAATTAGACCGGCTATCTTACCCCCAAACCGAAATACAGCAGTGCAAACACTGCTATTTAGCGGCAGGTTAACGGGTAAGACGGTGGTAGCTGTCCGGGCGGACCCTGCACGAGGTCCTTACCACCAGCAAAAATTGAGACCAGAACACGTTTCTCTTAACATCACGGATACTTATGTTTGCACACCATTTTTGCCAATTGCATTTAATAAGATCTCGAGGTCATAGATACACTGGTTCGATTATTCTTCGTTTAGGAATAACACGAGTCTAGCTTTCCAGCGATATGCGCAAGCGGTGACGACTTATTTGGCCAAGCAAGAACACCTTTGGAGTACTCGTTCAAAGTGGTCTGGAGAAAACAAACCTCAGTACAAGATGGAGGAAATAGGACGAGTACTTACCACACATAAGATAGGTGCTATCGTATTAATTTGTATGGGAAAAGCGTGGCGGCTTTTTTTATATGCTATTAAATATAGCATATATCTTATATGCTATATTTAATCGTCAGGAGAATCTAAAAAACTAAACATATAATGGCGGGCTTTCCATAGCGTTTGATTCTTTTGACATAAATCGGGATAGTTCACAGATATATTTTTACGTTAATACAAATACATATCAATAATTTTATTTGAAAATGTAGGCGAACTCAAGGTTTTAGATTTTAAATTCGTAATATAACCAAGATTATGTTCTAAAAGTGCGTGAATATGGCAACTTTTTAAATTCGTTTATTGTTTTTATCCTACTGACGATTCGTATACGTTTTTTAGTACAGGTGGTGCTTCGGAGGGCCATCTGCACTAAAAAACGTCGTACGAGACTCGAACCTCTCGGCCACTCGGTCTTGGTCTTGGGTCTTGACAGACCGAGTGGCTGAGGGGTGCAGGCATCAGCCGCGAAAGCTGAGCACGTGGGTTCGATCCCCACCTCGGACGTTGGTGATCTTGGTCGTTTTTTATTTGGTATAATGACATCCAATATTTATAATTTAGAAATAAAATTAATTATTCAGTAAGGTTAAATATTTGCTTAATAGGTACTTTAAAACAATTGCCAAAAATGCGTATTATTACCCATTTTCGTAAAAGCCTGGGTCATGGTAACAGACTATATTAATATTTATAGTGATCTATCTCATGTAAGGTTTAATGATAAATAAATACCCACGGATCCCAGTACAGTAAGAGGCACCATAAACGCATTGTGCATATGGGTACAAATAGGGCGGGGGTGACACAATTCACATTTGACAAGTTGATCAATAGTACCTGCACATTACTAAAAACTTTTCATACAATATATCAGCTACCGCTAACAGACGGTTTAGTGCAACCCGCCCAATGTTAAAAGTGTTAACATTCGTATGAAACAACGAAAATACTTGTCAAGTCACTCTCCCCTAAAATTTAATCCACAAAAAATGGCTGCACGTCACAGTCCGGTACAGTCGAGTCGTTAGCGATAAGATGGCTGATAGCGGGATTAATGGGCTGACTGTACATAATGCGATCTACCTGATAGAGCAAATATAATGTGGTCTTGAGATACAGTCTGGGTCTGCCGGATTTTGCGAGATTTCTTTTGTGGTATAAGTACCACGAGACTCTGAATGTGATCAAAATATAGATGAAGATGGATTTTTTAGCTTTGGTTGGTACATCGATCATATTAACCAACTATAAATGAATAACTGAAAACTGTAAACACCAGTTTAAACTAAAAGTAAATATAATTATAAACAAATGATGGTACCTAAAGATAAAACATTTCAAAACTATCTCTCCTTTGTATATCAACCCACTTATACCATTCGGGAACGTAACAATATGTCGGACATAACCAAGGAATTCCTATCACAAAATAATAGTGACAGCCACCAGATTCCACGATACGTTTAAGGTTTCAACCGAAAACAATACGCCATTTGTTAACAAATACGACTACAGAGCAACAAAACTACGAGTTGTTTTTGATGCATCGCCGCTTTAACAAGCGCCGCCTAATACGATTTTCCTTGTTAAACGTCAATGTGTATCGCTTCATTGTAGTTCATCGGAGTTAACAAGAGATGGCGTTGGGAGGTGGCTGCGCCGGCGCGGGAGTCGACAGCTTTTTTTTGTTTTTCCGTCTTTGTTGCTCTCGTTTGTTATTGGAATGGTTTTATTGTGATCCGATATTGTTTTAGTGGTTTTATGAGATTCCAATGTGAATCATGGCTAACAAGAATTTTATAGTGAATCAATTTGTGTCGACGAGACGCTAGGAGCTGTTTACCGTGTTATGACTTTATTTTTTATCATGGCGTTCTAATGTTTTATTTAAATACTATAGATGCTAGTGGAAAACTACATAGACTATAATCTTGTTACCTAAATCTTGTTGACATTCAATAAAAATAAAAATATAATAATTATGAATCACAACATTTGCTACCAGTTGTATTAACTTGTAAAAATATCAACTTTACTGTTATTTGCATAAAAGAGCAGTTGATAGCAGATGCACGAGCGGATGAATATAATCTTTATGGTAAAAAATACACAAACATCACGATAGTATAAAGGCGGACTTACCTCTTCAAAGTGCCTCTTCCAGTTAATCTATGAGTACTTGGGCATAAACCGCAGACAAAATACGTTACTGTATACAATAAAAATCCTACTGTAGAAAATCACTGGTCAAGGAACGTAGAATAGCCAATGTTTGATAGCCGTTAAAAGATTGCAATATATGAAACATAAAAATCAAGAAAAGTGTTAAATTTAAACTTTAATCAAATTTGTCAAATACCCCTAATTTCCTCATTTAATTTGTCATTTCCCCACAATTTATTGCGTAATCCTTTTGTTCATACGATTTTGCTAGCCATTAAAAGATTAAAAAATCATACTCCGATACATGCTCCTAATTACCAAACCCATGCACACTGGGTGGCCCGGCTCGTTTGTCACGTGCTACCACGATACGTCCGATACAATCGCCGTAACAATGGTCCGTGTATCTGCTAGGTGTTTAACACATTTATTATGCGGCCAAGACTTCATTCGGTATTGGGTTACATAAAGCCTGAGGGGCTGGATTTAAAAAGGCTGAATGAGGCACGGGTTGTGAGACGGCTACTTGAACCTTTTTAATAACATTTGCGATATGACGGCTACTGACAAAAGTGTTATATGATGTTGTCACCCGTGCTCGCAAAACTATGAAAAGATTGAAGCATATTACCATTAGCACTGACATTCAGAGTACCTTATAATGTTATCTTTAATGATACAGCATAAACACTCTACACTCAAACTTCTTTTTTTGAAATAATTGGAAAATATTGATGAAATAAAATAATTTAGTCATTTTCATCGCTGGGGGACGGTGGATGCAGGTCGATTCCAACCAGTGCTTGGAAGTCCAAGGGGGTCTATGTTTAGCAGTGGACGTCTTATGGCTAAAATTATGAAGATCATGATTTTAATTTCACAAATGACTTTTCAATACAAAATTTAATGTTTTTTTAACAGCAGTTTAATCTTTTGGTACTCGGTAGGACTCTGAATTTCAGGTTTTTATTCCGGGAATACGATTTGAATGCCAATATTTTTAGCAAATGTATTCGAAGCCTAGCACTTAATGAACATTCAACGCCAGAATGCCAGAAATACAAGCCATCAACACAGTATGCATCACGTAAACACTTTTCTGCAATAGCTGGTATAATAATACTGATTCCTGGCCTCGCTATAGTACAAGGATACTGCCGTTATTCTATTGCCAAAAAAGGCAAAGCCTGCTAGCTCCAATGCCTCCAATACCCAGGAATATGTTGCAGAATGGAGAAGACAAGGAATTGCTAATATTTACAAAATAGTGAAAGTTTTAGATACCGCATTAATTTTATTATACTGCTTGATTACTCGGTATAACCATATGAAAACCAACCTTGTTCAAATACGTAATCAACTTAAATTGTTAAACCGCGGAAAAATCGCAAAACACTACTACCTAGTACCAGCAAGGCGGTGGCAACTAACAGGTTACTGATTGTCTCCTGTTCGTTTTCACTTACGATCAGGTGGAGTGGAGCCACTTTGCTGTGCCAACATAAAAAAAAAGTTGCTATCAGTAATATCGAAGTATCCGGAGCGCTCAAAAATATCTGAACAAGTCTCGTTATGTCAATATAGTCGTGTTCACATATTTTTGAATGCTACGAATGCTACGATATTATTATCTGATAGCGACTGTACCCGCATTAAAATGTTCAGCATTTTCATCAATAAAAAGTTCAATAATTTCTAGTGTAATCCATGAAGTTGTAGTTGTGTTGTAATTCATGAAGTGACTAAAATTATCTAATCAAAACAGATATTATTTATTTGTAACCCTAGCAAATTGATGTGAGTCTTCATTTCAGCTTGGCCTTTTTTTTCCGTTATATCCTTCAGTTTCTGCTGTTTGTGTCAGCCTACCAATTTCTCTCGAGTTTTTTGCTGAGGAGTCTTTTAGAACCTATGTACTCATGTTTTTAGATTCAATTTCTGTAACGTCTACCGCTTACATAGCAACTAGTTTACATCTGCTGTATCTGTTGTAACACACTTTCATTAGACCTTATCTTGCACTTTAACAATGACTCAACCGTACCATTGCCAGTATTGCCACCTCCAAGCCTTAGTCGCTCTATCATTTCATAGCGGCATATCGGTCGTCAGGCATCTTGTTTTAAATAATAGTATCGCGCGGTGATAGTGTACGGCCATTTTTCTTCCACAACAAAGGATGTAATCGGCCGTGTGTGCGACCCGTGGGTGTGCCACAAGGGACAAGCTTAGGCCCATATTTGTATCACTTATTAGGCTTTTCATAAAACTTGCTAGGATATATCTTCCTACTTAAATTGATTTACACTGTAGTTACGATCAGAACATTGATAATTAACAGTCTTTTTTAGGGTTCCGTAGCCAAAATGGCAAAAACGGAACCCTTATAGATTCGTCATGTCCGTCTGTCCGTCTGTCCGTCTGTCCGTCTGTCACAGCCGATTTACTCGGAAACTATAAATGCTACAGTAACGAAATTTGGTAAGAATATGTGTTGTATGAACCGCTACAGGATTATGATACTAAATTGTAAAAAAACCATTGGGGTGGGGGCCCTCCATACATGTAACTGAGGGATAGAAAAAAAATTTTAGTTGTATATAAGCGTGTGGGGTATTAATAGAAAGGTCTTTGAAAATGATATGAAGGTTTATAAATCTCATTTTTATTTAAGCAAATCGTTTTCGAGATATCAGCTCTCAAAGTCTGAAAAATGTGTCCCCCCCCCTCTATTTTTTAAACTACGCGATATAAAATTCTAAAAAAAATATATGTTATGCACATTAATAAACTCTATCAACGATTTTTGGTTTGATTCAATTATCTCCTATAGTTTTTGAGGTAGGTTGATTTAACTGTATTTTTTAAATAATAAATTGATAATGGTACGGAACCCTTTGCGCGCGAGTCCGACACGCACTTGGCCGGTTTTTTTATCTATATCCATTACTATAATATATAAAACCCCCTTGCTAAATCTCAAAGTACATGATCAAACCAAAGTACGTTGACAGTCCGCGGCAGAATTGGCGACAGCATGAGTGTCACTTGGGCCATAGTACTTGTATTCTGCTCACTCTCGATTTATATCAGCGACTGATGTCACCTAGAACAGAGTTGTGTTTCTGCTGGTTAGCAAATTCACCGAATTTCCGTTGATGCAATATCAATGATGGGAGACATACATCAACTTCTATCTCATTTGCGCACTTGCACAATGCTCCCTGCATCTGACATCTTTGGAGTTATTATCAACAATTTAGAACATCGTCATCATCATTTCAGCCGAAAAACGTCCACTGCTGGATATATACCTCCCTCACTTGCCACAATGACCGATTCTGGGCTACCCACATCCAGCGAACTCCTGCAACCTTCACCAGGTCATCAGTCTACCTTTTGGGGAGTTTACCAATCGCTGCGCCTTCGCCACTTGAGAACTTTTCCGCCCCATTTTTTTCATTTATTAGAAAAAAGAGGAAATCAAGGCTTGCAACGCTATATCGTATGGCGTGCGCCCACGTCGCGGTGGCGGGCGCGTCACCTCCGCCCTCTATCGGCGAGTCTAATGAATCACTCCATGATTTCATACTGCGGTCGCGATAGCGCTAAACCTCCTGTTTTAGCACGCCCAGCTATCTCGCAGAGGACGTTATTAGTTTAGCACGGGTCATTTTAGAAGTAACGTTGTTTTCCTTATGTCACTGAACTGGCACAAATCCCAATATGAACATGATTTATTTCAAATTAAAAGTTGTGTTACTACCATCAGTTAGGCCCATTATTTTTTAACTAAGCTCATTATAATGAACATTACCATATAGATTTTTTTCCTATAGTAATATTGGACATATTGGGTATCTTACCGAGACAGAAGGTTGACTGGTAGAAAATACTGCACAGGATTCACTTTGCCCTTTATAGTTTGTTTTTGTGCAAGATTAATGAATAAATCGTAACTTCAACAATTACAAGTATCTAGGGGGCTACCTTTCAGCCCATTGCAATTCGAGAGTAGTTTTAGAAATACATCAAATTAAGAACACTTGACCATGCTTGCACATGCACACGCCTATAAAATAACACTGTCAATCTTTGTGAAAATTCACAAAAACTTATGAATGTTGGTTGTCTCAAACGAGGATGACGTCACTCTGTTCTTAATTCTCTTGTTCTTATTTCGGCTTTGGCTTACTGGCCGACGTCATAACACAAGAAAAAAATAGAACTTAACTGGTAATGATAAGTATTCAATTCTATTTCCACTATTTTGTCAGGGACCATAAACGTTATGCTCTTTATTCTCTGACATCAAAGAGGAATCGATCTCAAACTATTCTTCATTATCTTTAATGACGTCACGTTTGAACCTTGGACTTGTGACGTCACACCATTTGGTGGCAACTATAATTTTGGCAGTAACGATACGCCTATTGGACTGTTCCAATATTTCGAGCATTTACCTCTTTCACTCAGATGAAGACGTAATTGGAGTGACAAAGATGTCCGAATGTCGATGTCCAGGATATGCCTGGACCTTGGCTCAGTGACGTCACCGTTGCCAACTCCAGGGAATCGAGAGTGGAGGTTGATCGGGAGCAATTTCGCAAAAACTACACTACACGATCCGTTGTACAGATCGCTGATAGGCCGTAGCGTCGGCAGCGGAAGCTGTATGGAAACTGCTTCTTTTTTTTGAGTGCCTGAATATAAAAAATGAGTTTCAGGAATAAAAAGTCCAGAGTTGTTTGTTATTTACAAACGACTATTATGCATACCTATATGTTAAGTAAGGAAAATAATTGTTATTTTCTAGCCCATTTGCTTCCGCTATTAAACAAATACATACCCAAATACTAGTTGTTCCAAAGTAAAATATCTAAATTTCTTTAGTAAAAGCTACATCAATTGTTATGATATTGCATAAACTGGTATCAAATACCCTAACGGACATGTACATTTCGGCTTTGTCCAATGGCTAAGAACATGCTGTATAATGGCCTGGCCACGAAAATGGTCTGACTAAGATGGAAAACCATACTTGCGAAAGGGAGTTCCGATATCAGCCTCTCGCTCCAACTAACGGATTCTCTCGCCGACAGTCGCCTTAGACCAATGTCGTGGCCAGGCCATAAGGGTAAAGTTATTTGGAATATAGTGGAGTGGGGTTTCAATAGTAATATAGAAGCTGATCCAAACTACCACCACGTCTGCTATCGCTACACATACGCCGCGAGCTCGTATCATACCATCTAATATTATTCTGGGAACGACCTTAATAAGTCACTACAGAATGTTATCTATTCCATTTTATCAGTAGCTGATAACGATCAGAATCCAATTAGGCCCACAATGCAATATGGACCGTCTCGAGTTCAGATATGACGGAATTCTGACTTCATGTTTAGTTTCATGCTTAGTGGATTCCTTGAAATTTGAATTGAATTTAGTTTTATGAGTTTTTAGTTAGGCACCGTAGGTACATTTTGAATTTGTATGTTGTTACACAGTGCTTGCTTGCTTACAGTTTCATTTATTTACAAACCCCCTTATTTATAAACGTATCTTATCTTAGCAAGCTGCTAAATAATGTTTGTCCCTTTCGTTCTTATAGACATATTAATAAAAGCGAAAGGGACAAACAATACTTAGAGGCTTGCAAGGTTCGGAGACGTTTATAAATAAGAGGGTAAGTATTGTTCCTTATTGTCCGTAATGTGTATAGCAATGCACCAAGGAGAAATTACATTTAACACCAAATAACGTAACAGCCAACTCTTCTGTAAGAGTCGACTCTCTTCTTCATCACTCAGAGTGGTCATGACCATGCTATCTTGAGTGGCTTCACCACCCGGTGCCATTCTTCTTTCAAGGCTGTGCGAGAATACTAGTCTCGTGCACGGGCTGGTTTGTAGCAGATTTGATCAGGACGTGATCCGACCATGTGGTCTGTTGCCCTCAACCCTGCCTTGAACTGCCAGCCGTTCGATGAAAAGCTCTCCGTGTCTTTCAATATGCCCGAAGAAAGAGAGGACTTAACTCTGGACTTAACCACGGAGGATAAGCGCTGCTTATTGTTCGACGAAGCGATCGAAATGTCAATGACCACACATTTACTGAAATGGATATACTAAATACTGCGATTGCCAATCCGCTTGCCCAACGTGGCGATTATGAACCGTATAATACCCCTTTTCCAGACCTCAAGAAACTAAAAGATTTTTACATAAAAATCAAATTATTTTAAAACGATTCTTGTATGTCTTAGGCCTATCTAATTTGAACCTTAAATTGAGATGATGCGGTTGACATTTTATTGACTGATATGTGGTTGATAACGTGTAGGAGGTACGTCCATACGCATAAGTAATAGGAGAGACCTATGTCCAGCAATGGACTGAAATAGTCTGATGATATGACTAACACGAGGTTAAACGGTTAAACGTATCACAAATTAAACATAACTGATTCAGGACACCAAATTGTTAGATGCAAAATACCGAAAAAACTTTAAGCATTTTGCCTCTTATAGGTTGTTGCAATCGAAAAATAGGTAAACTCTTGGGTCGTCTCGTTTGTTTTTGGTGACGTTCCTAAATTTGTCCGATTCTGCTTTCGTCCCCCATTCTTTATTCGTCACGATCGTCGATGGTCTTTCTCATCTTCGGTCAAATTTGTAGTTCGTCTTTATATTAATCCGTCTCGTTCTTAACTCGTCATAATTTTCTTTCGGCATGTTCGCTGTTAAATCTATGTTTTTCGTATATTTTTATTGTCTCAAGTCGGTACCAACTTAGAATATGACCAAATACGAAATGACAAAAAACGATTGAGTCGAAATAAGAAAAAGGTCAACAACTTATTATGGTCAAAGACGACTATGACTGCAGACTAACTTGACCAATGAAGAATGGGTGACGAAAGCAGAATCGGACAAATTTAGGAACGTAACGAAAAACTAACAAGCGGTGGTGGCTCAGTGGTTTAGACGTTTGACTTTCAATCCGGAGGTCGTGGGTTCAAATCCTGGCTCGTACCAATGAGTTTTTCCGAAACTTATGTACGGAATATCTGATGATATTTACCATTAGCTTTCGGTGAAGGAAAACATCGTGAGGAAACCTGCATACACCCGCGAAGAAATTCAAAGGTGTATGTGAAGTTCCCAACCCGCATAGGGCCAGCGTGGGGACTACAGCCCAATCCCTCTCATATATGAGAGGAGGCCTGTGCCCAGTAGTGGGATATTATATAGGCTAAAATATTATTTTTTAATATTAACGAAAAACTAATGAGTCGACCCAAGAGTATGCCGAAAAATAAAAAGATTTTGAAAATGGAGGATTCAACAAATCGGTTAACCGGTTAACCCCGTTTTCGTCGGCTAACCCTTAATCGTGTAAGTGGGACTTAACCATATTTTTTTCCCGGGTTCACTAATATTATTACGTATGTGATGTATTGGAAGTTGGAACGCAAAACTTTCATGGAAACATTGTCAATATGAACTTCTAAATTAACTTGAAAATGTATACCTAATTAAATCATTAAAGATGCGCGAAAAACTTAAATCGCTTAGTAATAACCCAATAAAAAAAATGTGGCTGACGGAAAATTAGACACTGTAGAGATCTTACTTTTTTTATTTTATTTGGTAGGTACGCAATAATATAAGATTTTATAGCTATCCATTGCTTAAACAGCGTCATTACGCGACCCACGACAATAACGACTTTGTATTGCGGCAATAGCGTATCAATAAAAACCTAATAAAATCAAGGATTCAGGGTTTTAATGAAATGAACTGCATCGTGACTAAACTCAGATAGTCATCGGTGTGCAAAAACTGCTCTGGTTGTAAAAATAGCTTAAAATATTAGGGCACAAGTTGCAGTTACGTCGTTTTGGAAGTTAAGTGGATGCGCAAGAGTTAATTGGTAAAGATCGAGTCGCAAGATTGTGGTATCGTTGTCACGTCACCAGGTATCTGACTCTGAGAAGTTAAAGGGCTTTTTGGCAACTATACACGACGAAGAAACACTGGTTAAGTCCGTGGCTACGCAGAGTGAAGGGTTTGAAAGATATCTCAATGCTTGAATATCAGTTTCTGCCCTTCTACCGCGAACATCGAAATTTGTTTTCAAGGATGTGTCTCTGTCACTCTAATGACGCCTTCGTCTGAGTAACAGAGACAAATATTATTTCGAAGTTCGCGGTAGAGCCGCTGTCCTTAGAGCTTTCCATTGGCAGCAAAAATATTAGGTAAGCGTGAGTTCATAATAATTTGATTTTAAAATATGTACTTACATGTTACACTACTCTCAATATTGAATAGGTAATCTATTAATTTTTTTATATTTCATGAAACAATGATTCAATCATTGTGGTTACATTTTGTTATATTCTAAATCAGAGCGTGTGCATGTATGTATTTAAATTTTATACAGTTTTCAACTGAAATAACCGTATAGTTTATATACGAAAGGAGAGATGAATATATTGAAACAATAAGCGCTACAAATGTTCTGACTATGGTAGATGTAGAGCCCAATAAAACCAAAACTTATCATTAGCATATATCGGAAAAATGGGTGGCATTGTTCGCAACAATATGGACAGGACTCCAAAATTTCTTAAATCATCAATCCAGCAAATCATTTCTTGAAATTTCATGTCATGTTGACTATTTACATATATTTATTAGTTACAGATAAATTTATTATTTGATTAATAATGTAATCGACTATGGAGTCAAGGCCATATTATTGCGAACGATGCCCATTTGTCCCATATCTGAATCCATAGGTGCTCCCATATTACAAGCCTTATTTGAACTTACCGTGGGACGAGGTTAGTATAAGATGTCCCAAGATGGGTTTCCAAATTCCTGGGTCAAAAACGACCCACCAGGCGCTCGAGTTGAAGTGATAAAGGCCTGCACACATGCGCGGTAATCCTGGCTGCATCGTGATTGAAAACGTGCTAAGAGCCAACGCGGCTAACCACCGCGAGCGGTAATTTGATCGCGCGATTATCGCCGCCATCGCTTCAGTACAGTCGGATGGATTTGTGAGCAAGTTTTTAAAATAGTATTTTGGAGGAAAAGTAATATAGGTACAAACTAAATATTATATATAACTAAATAACAACACTCTTTAAAACATATCATCATCATCATCAGCCCGTTGCAGTCCACTGCTGGACATAGGTCTCCCCCAAGGTACGCCACAGAGCTCGGTAAAACATATAAAATAAGAAATAAAAATCTAAACGAACAGTAAGTATTGGTTCTGATAAAAAATGCTTCCATTAAAAAAAAGTAAGCATAGTTAAAAACTAGCATTATTTCCTAAACGCACTTTTAGAACACAATCTTGGTCTTATAACCAACTTATAATCTTAAACCTTGAAGTTCATATGCGTTTTTTAGTTAAAATTATTGATATTTTATGAAAAATAAATCTACGAACGCATTTGACGATTGCGTCAAAGACAACAAATGCCATTGGAATTTAGATATACCTACATACATTCTTGTTTTAAATAATAAAATATCATGGCAATTATTTAGTATCACCTTTTCACCAGGGCCACAGTATTCTTCTTTGTGCAAATTGTAATCGACTGTACTAGTTACGGGATACTCCGAATTATAATTATTATAAGTACTCGCGCGTGTAGTTTCTTATCAGACTTTTGGTAGCAAGCAGTTGTTACCACGTTACATAGTAACTTTGTTATACCTGATAGGGTTTGGAAGAAGTGCAAATGAAGGGTCCACGGAAAAAACATGTCCAGTGCTTAAAAAAATCAGGGCAAATTCACACCTTATTCTGTTAAAGTAAGGTGGTTTTTCCTTCTGTAATTTGAATTGACTAGACATGTTCTTTCCGTGACCCTTCAAATATTGTACAAATCCGATCTAATTAATCTTTGCGATATGCTTTGCGATATACTTGTCTAAGCACCCGGGTGAACCGTGGATGCTTAGGCAAGTTGCCAATCGCTAACGCTTAGTAGCGTATCGTGGTTCTCTCTGTCACTCTTTCATATTGGTGCGACAAAGACAGTTAGCTGCCTTTCGTTTACGATTGACGATTAAGCATTAGCGATTGGCATCTTGTCTAAGCACCCTTGATATCGTAAAGATACGTATAGATCGTCGACCAACCGCCAAGAAATATGTAAAACAGCCTATTACTACATTGAATTAGAAATCCGATTCAACCAACAAAGCTATAATAATTAGCTTAATGCCGTGACAATTAAAGTTAAGCATTTTACTGGACATTTACGATCAAATGACGCTTTTATAGCCCTCGTAAAAAGATTGTTGTACCACATTTAGTCTGTTTTGATTTAAAAGCAATGAATTTCACAGCGAAATAAAAAATTGTCTATTTTTGAGCTAAGAAGCACGATCTCGGAAATACAGATCTATAAAAATAATGGACGTGCATACAGATCTTTTTTTTTATTGCCCTGGTTTAATGTCCCACTGCTGGGCAAAGGCCTCCCCCCTTTTCCCCCATTCGGCCCGGTCGTCACAGTCCTCCCGCCAATTTGGATAGAATGCGTCCAGGGGCCTATTTCTCGAAAGCTTGTAACTTGTAAATTAAGTGGAAGTCTCTTTTTAACACTATTAATCAGATAAGGATTTCGGCTTGTATTACAAGTTACAAGCTTTCGAGAAATAGGCCCCTGGTCGTCCCGCCATTTTCTCGGTCTGCCAATGCCTCGGCCAGCACCAGTGAAGGTTTCCCGTGGGTCCCAATCTGAAACCATTTTGGCCCACCTTGCCGGATGTGTACGGCAAACATGCCCAGCCCAGTCCCACTTAAGCTTAGTCTTAAAAAATAATTGTAGCGATTGGCAAGCGAGTTGGCGATCATATTGGTGTGTCCACTATGCTGCCCATCATCAAACTTGAATAATGTCAGGATGCTTAGCCAAGTTGCCAATCGCTAGCGCTTAATAGTAGCGTATCGGAGTTTTCCCTCTCTGTCACTTTTTTTTTTTTTTTTTTTTATGTTAGCACAACAAAGTGGCTCCACTCCACCTGATCTTGTATAATAGTGCAACAAAGACAATTAGCTACCTTTCGTTTACGTTTGACGATTTAGCGTTAGCGATTGGCAACTTGTCTAAGCACCCAGATACACTATCAATCCCTTAGTGTCGTTTAAGAAATTAAAGTGTCTTACGACACCCACGGGAAGAGTTGGTGTGGCGATAAATGTAATGTAATATATATGCATGTATATTTTATCAACTTTAGTTACTTAGAATAAAAATCAGAGAGCCTTTAATCGCACTTTCAACACACATCTCATATGAAAATATCTTCCTAACAACTATACGAGCACAAATGCATAACAGAAACAGGAGCTCGTACAAACAGCAACGCAACATTAAAAGACGGACCCTATGCCCTTACAATAGGGGTTACTGATGGTCAGAAGCTATGTTGCTGGTGGTACGAGCTGTATATAATACTCCTCAGTTGGAGACGTCATATCGGAGCACGCATGCGTCGAGAAAGCTAAGTGTATCGAGATATTGTAGGGCTGGCCAGTGCGCTTTGTATTTACTAAAAAAATATTCGCCTATACTGAGTACTCTACAAAAATAGTAGTGAATAGGCTAGTACCTATAATATTCTATTCTATTTATTCTATTAGAACAAATGAGAAGAAAAAATCGTGAAAAAATTACGCTTACGTACTGATTGTGCCTTTAAACAGAAAATCTCTCAATCATAATTTTTTGTCGTACATGGAAATCTTAAACCAAATATAAAGCACACCACTCACACAAAATATAGGTATGGGCACTAAGAATCATAGGTATCGCTTTGTGTTTTGTGTGGAAGGGTAGCTTGAATCTAGAGTAGAGCCCAATTGGGGAAATAGTAGAATATCTTATTTACTGTAAACCGTGAGATACTAGTGATTGTGTTCCTGCGGTAGGTTCCCACTTCTTTATCACAAAACTTCAGGTAGCCACAAGATTAGTAGCCAACTAACAATTTATAGTTGGAAAATGAAAATTCGGCCAAAATATGGCAAATAAGTATTAAAAATAATAGTTGGCTAATAAATGTACTCACGCCAAGTCAATCATCACTTTCATCACTGAAAAGTTCATCATTCGACAAGTGATATTCGGTACAATTCAATATTCAAGGAAAACGATATACCTTCTTCTCACCATACCATATCATAAAAAAGCACCAAGTAGGTAAGTTTAACGCCAGTTACGCCACGCATGCGCAGACACAGCCCTGCGCCGGCGCCACATCCCGACCAGATAAAGCTTATATAAATCAAACAGCCGATACCACAGATACGGTATTAATCAGTTTCGTCACATTATCTGCTCGCCACCTAATGGACTCTTAATGTGATGTAAAAATGCCCGGTTAATGCGGAGGTATGTGGACGAAGAATTTCGGTTTTGGTTCTAGCACAAGACAAGTAAGAAGACGTAATAAAGAAGTAAGTAGGTTTTTTTTATGGAATAAGAGGCAAGCGAGCAGACGTATCGCCTGATGGTAATCGATCACCGTCGCCCATGGACACCCGCAACACCCGTGGTATTACAAGTGCGTTGCCGACCTTTCAGATGGGAATACGCTCTTTTCTTGAAGATTTGAAGATCGTAATGGTCCGGAAACACCACAGGCGACAAATTATTGCAGGGTATAGCCGTGCAAGGCAGCAAATTTCTGGTAAAACCAGAAAGAAAATTGGGACTCATGCTTATTTGGGAGTTGAAATTGTGGACCATAGTTGCAGTATTGGATCATAGTTGGGTGGTTTTACGGTAATAATAGTGGGTAAACATTATGAAGAAAGCTGCATATCGTCTTGGATAGTGCAATACCGCGCAACTAACAAATTCAATTAGGGGCAATTTGAGTGTCAATTGTTTGATATTTGAGCTCTATCTGCTTTGGTAGTTACGCGGTATTGCATTTATCCCCGACGATATAACACTATGCGATTAGTGCGCTTGCTCATGTAAACTTAATCTACTGTTATTATGAAAAACTTTATCTCCTAAGCCCTAGTAACTCACTTTACGATCTTCATTCATGGATGGATTTTTTTTTATGTGCCGAAGGTAGACAACTGCGCTCTCAGCCCACCTGATGGAAAGCGGGAACTGAGGCCCATGGACATAGTGACCAAAAAATCGCCTATGTGCTGCCTACCATGAGGACTTAGATGGATTGCCTCTATGCCAGTAATTACACCGGCTATCTTAATTTCAAACCGGAACACAGTACTAACTATTTAGCGGCAGGTTAACGGGTAAGACAGTGGTAGCTATCCGGGCGGACCCTGCACGAGGTCCTACCAACAGCAAAATGATTTGTGTGATATAGATATAATATCACTGATATTCATCCGACGGTAAATTTATATTTATATCTTTATATTTCAGCACGATTTGTTCATTCTTGTCTATGTCCATCTAATTATTATCAACTTCAGTTGCTACTTGAAGGTCAGCAAAAACTAGCTTAAAAATAAACCCTTCCTTGCGTGGCCTTTAAACCAGTAACTCATAACCCATTATTATTTTAAACTAACTGGTGATAACATCACAAAAAGTTAATCGATGATAAAAGATAGCTCGAAACATACGTGCGATGTAAATGAGTTGCTTACCTGCAGGGAGAAGTAAATTCATGAAGACTGGCCTGCTACCGCGAACATCGACATTCACAAATTTCGGGGATTTTTCTCTGTCACTCTAATAACGCCTTCGTTGGAGTGACAGAGATAAATCTCCGAAATTTAGTTATTTAACTTACCTCCGGCGGCAGGCCTGGTACCTATGTAGTTGGATTTAAACTACCGTGAGACTGGTAATAACACTAATGACTAAGCCTGTCACATACAGGTTGATTTTTTATTCACCGGTCTAACTTTAGGGGGTTAATTCTGAGGTCATAGTGATGAACTTTAATTATTAAATTTGGTCGGATATGGATGTTTGGATAAACTATCGATAGCAAGGAATTTGTATGTAGTGGTATTGTGTTTCCAACACTGGCAGCAAATTTATTAAGAATATTACAATTTAAAGATTTTTTTGATAATTTTTACTAAAAATGGTCCTTAAGTCATAAAATACCAATGGCTTATGATTTCAGTAGTATACTGGTAAAATGCCGCTTCATTTCACTTGTGCTTGTGATTACAGTGATAAGACAAAGTGCTACATCAAAAAAGTTACAATCAGCAATGTGAGATGACAGCTCTCATACTCGTATACCTTCTATGAACAAAAATAATGGGTGCTTAAGGCGCTAAAGATAAATAACTAAGCTTGAACGTATTGCGAAAACACAAATAAAATTATTTATTAACTAAATATTCCTCACCTCGGACGTTAGGTGATCTTGGTCGTTTTTCTTTGGTATATGACATCTAATATTTATAATAAATAAAGCTCTTGTTGAATATATTTTTCTCTACCGGACCCTAGTATATGTAGTTCTGTGTGCTTACATTTTAAGATCTTTAACTACCAGTGTATTGTGGTCTTCAAATACATAGCAACCGTAAGTAATTGGAGACCTAACTTAAAATACAATTTGGGCTATATTCAGACTTCTTTTAGCATCTGGATTCATGAATGAACAGCTGACGTATATAATATGTATATGTAATTATATACGATGATGATGATGAACTAGATGATAATATACATATATATATACATATTTGGCCGCTAGTTTATTGGTAAAAGACATATTGATTTCAAACTTTAAACCACGTTAAAATGGATTGGTATTGAGACTTTCAACACTATTTTGGGAAATGTTTATGTATAAAAGTAACTAATATTATTGTGTTATATTTTTATCCTACATACATGTACGTTGTACCTACAATGATTGATGCTATACATATAGGGTTTTCCTCGGCTAAGCCACAGATAAAAACATTCCAAAGATACATATTACATATTCTTTTATGGGTTTGAATATGTAGGTTAATATTTAATTCTGTTTTTATTTTATACTCTTCGGATGTCTTTACCCCATAAGGACTTATTCGTTACGAGTATCGCAACCTCAACGCTCCCTATGGTTGTCGTAAGAGTCGTCTAATTGATAAGTACCTAACACTGACCATTCGTTGATTGAAGATTGATGATGGGCAGCAGCGTCAGCCTCATACCGCGGTCACCGGTCTAAGGCGAAAATCAGCGAAAATCAATCTTAGCGGAAAATCATACTTGCGAGAGGGAGTACCCATATCGGCATCCCGCTCCAACTCATTCGCTCGCCGCTGGTCGCCTTAGACCAATGTCGTGGTCGGACCTTAACGCCGCGGCCACGACATCGGTCTAAGGCGACCGGCTTAGCGGAAAACGTATGGTGCTCCCTCTCGTACCCATATCGGCATCCCGCTCCAACTCATGGATTCGCTCGCCGCTGGTCGCCTTACGCTGCGGCCACGACATCGGTCTAAGGCGACCGCGGCTTAGCGGAAAACGTATGGTGCTCCCTCTCGTACCCATATCGGCATTCCGCTCCAACTCATGGATGGATTCACTCGCCGCTGGTCGCCTTAGACCAATGTCGTGGCCGGGCCGTTTGGGGATAGACTACTGCGATCGCCAACCCATTTGCCCATTAACAACTAACGAGTTCATTCATAATTATGCATATTCAATAGTCGAGGCCTATATTACATTAGTACAATAGAGTGGAACAGGCTGATAATGTGATTATTATATACAAATATTATGGGTTTCACGTTTGTGTACTAATCCGATTTTTTCTTCTTTTTTTCAGGTAAGTCCCAGACTACGGCTGTTCATCTCAACAACGTCAGATACTAAGTACAGTTAGAATGAGAGGCGTGTGTTGTTGTCTCGGACCAATCAGATTTGCGGCGTTCCTTTAGATCGCGATTAGTTATAAATAATAGTTGTTTAATTAGTTAGTGTAATGTAGTGTAATGTGTTCTTAATTTATTTTATTAATGCACTCAGTACCATTACAATGAACATACATTTTAAGTCACAAACAAAACATACCAAAAGTTCTAGTCAAATAACCCGCCCCGTGTCATCCCTGGCGCAAAAGTGCCCATCACGCTCGCGGCATTGCCACGCTGAATCGCGATTGACAATTTTTGTACCAGGAATGTCCCGGAGCGAGGGTCAAGACCTCTCTGTTGTAAACGCCGCCCAATCTCCGCGACAAAAACCTTAGCTTCTGACCCCCAACAACCAGACGTCTCCACAGCAAACGGGACAAAAACATAATTATCTAGCACCGAGTACTTGTCCCTCTTTCTGGCAGCTGCCGCCTCTGCAGCTGCTGCTGCAACTCTAGTGGTGCGACTCAAGTGCGAGGCTGCAAAAGTGCTTACGCAAGTTGCGTCCCAGAGGAGGCACTTACCTCGCTGCCAAGGCACCAAAGTCACACCATCAGGTCTCTTGCCGTCCGTCCGACTGAGACCAGGGGGCTCCAGCAAACAGGGGACATTAGCTGACACCAGCGCCCTCCGGATGATGTCATTAAGAGCGTGGTGACGAGGGAATCTCCCAGCACACCGACAACAACTCAGAGCATGGAGGCCATTACTCTCAACCATGGCACCGCAGATGCATAAATGTGGTTCGCAAACATCGCAGCCCAGGCGGAGAGCAACAGCCACCCGCAAAGAGTTGTCATCAAGGAGAGTACCCATATTTGGACAGGGAAGCGCCTGTAACCACGCTCCCGATTCGGGCTTCTTGGCGATCCGGGCTTGTAGTGTAATTAGTTATAATTAATATATATCTTCATTAATTAATCACATTATTCCTATTTATTCCACCCCAAAAGTTATCTTGCAAAAGAAAAAAAATCTAATATAAAAATCATATAAAATAATTCTTAAGGCCAGCCGTACACTTGTACGTTCTTACGTAAGTTATAGGGACGGAGCTATACTAAGGAATGAGATAGCGATATTCACCTCGCATTCCTTAGTATAGCTTCGTCCCTACAACTTACGTAAGAAATCACAGGTGTAATCCAGGCCTAAAACAAGATGCGTGTTTATTTCGTTTTCTTTTTTATTGTAATAAACATCATAATACCTATCTCAGAAAACGCAATAAAACTATAAATTTCACAAACAACTCCACAATCTCTACTTTTACATCTATTTTTATCAGAAATATCATCGCAGTTTATTTTAGCGCTTTTAAACAAGCCAAGGCACCTGTCTGATATCGTGTCTAGCACTAATCAATTCAATCATAGATAATAGATAGCGGATCACAGATAAAAACTGAAATAGATCGCAAACGCGACCGATCACGATTTTACCTCAGTCTACATTGTTCTTAAAAAAGTAGTCAAAGCAACGGGGATCATAATTACAAAATGGAATGCTGTACGCCCGTTTTTGTGTTATCTGTGGAAAGAAAACAGTAAGCATATTGCAATGAAAATCGGTAAAACTTGTGGTTTACACCTACTTCAATTCAAAAGTGACTTCAAGAAAAAATCAAAACCGTATTCCACGTACTATTACTATTTTCCGGTTATGCTATAATTAGTGTTTAGGTATGTAAAACGTATGATGATGTCATGATGGTCAAAGTACAAAATTACTTAGGTACCTGTATAAATGTTATTATTTGACATATTCCATTTTGTAAAGTTTATCATGCGTGCTACAGACGTGCGTGACCAACAAATCATATAAGTTTCAAAAATTGTAATTAATTTAAAGAATAAGGTAGTTTTCTTGAATTTTAAGTTCGACTATTTTATTTTGCCGGCGATTTTAGATTTGCGAACGATCGCTATTATTAAGTTAGGTACCGAACCTTATTTCTATCGATCACATTTTTAAATACAAAATCTCATGAATCGTTTGTGAAAAAAACTTCAATCATCACATTTTCGCTTATCACATTGATGCCAAAATGCCTGTCGTATCGTACACATTTGGACAGCTCATTTTTGCTTAGCGTGAGAGTTAGTACTTGACCAACATTTCCCGATAGAGCCAGTGTAACAATATTCGACCCGCTCCACAAAACCCCCATTGTCTCTGCCCTATCTCTCAAAAATCACCCATAGAGACATTTATGGCGCGCAGCTTTTTTATTTGACATTTTATACAAGTTTATTCAAACATAATGATAGCATCACAGACGTTATCTTTCTATGCAGCGTTACCGCGAGCTGGGGACTGATAGCATCTGGGGCCAGCCAATGCTAGTTAAACCGACCTGATAAGGAATCGGGCGCGTTGGTGTGGGTCACCCGTACACACACAAAAGCGCCTGTGTGCGTGGAGGGGGAGCGCGCGGCAGCCAGTCATTCACTTTACGCGGGAAAAGCATGACGGCGCGAACGAATATTCGGTCTGTTAAAGACAATTTTAGTGTTTAAAAGTGTTTTTGTAGCTACTGTGATGTTATTGTGGCTGAGGTACCTGAAACAGCTGGAGCTGGCGTGCGCCGCGGTCCCGCCAGGTGGCGCGGTGGATGTCAAAACAATGTGTACGTGAACTTCCCTTGTTTACATTTTTATTTAATCTGTATTTTTAAAGTTTCTCATTGTCTATGGTCAAAATTTTGAATTTCGAACGCTTTAACGAGCACGCCGGCTGTTTATAGGTGTATTCGATTTATTTTCGATTGGAAATGAGTTCGAAATACAAATTTTTAATCCTTACAAAATTAAAGCGAGAGATTTTAGTTTTAAAAGTGCGTTCCGATATAAAAACAACATTTATTTTTATTGCATATTCCGTGTTATATTTTGAAGTTGGTCCGTAAAAAGATTTCACTGGAATCGCGATAAAGAATGTCGTTAAGAATGTTTGTTTTTTATCTTGTTTGGATGTCTGATAGCCGTAACAGTGGTACTGTAAATACGGGGATTTTTATAACGAGCAAAATTATCTTTGAGATGGCAATAAATAATTGTTATCTGTTTTTAAAGTAAGTCGATGAAAACAAATGTGACTGCAATTGGGTTTTCTGAGGTCCTAGTAAACAAACAGTGTACATTGGTAAGTAATTAGTGTAATCACTTTTATTATTTACTTACTTAAAATAGTTTTTAATAGTAATAAAATAGTCTTAATAAGCTTTAATCGCATTTTGTTGTCAGCATTGTGAAAAGGGATTTCAATATGAATGAATTTTTAGAAAAGTATAATTACTTTTGTATTTAATTGCCTACTCACACTTCGCTCTCTTCAGAAAAACAAAAGTTTTATAAATTAAGCATATACGCCAGAAATATATCGTTATAAATACCTCAGACCTCAGTATATAAATAAAACTTTGTGCCTACAATACCTGCATATATTACTAAATAAGTTAAACAAGTACATCTTCTTAACATCCAAAAAACAGTTTAAAGTTACAATCTCAGAGATAAGTTCAAAAATACGCCATCGAAATTGTGAAATCGTGACCATACTGACTTTGCCAGTGACATATCTCATCAAACATCTAAATAAATCATATCACCATACACATACGGACGATTATCGCATACCATATGTTACTGATACTCTCATGTCGTGTGCGCCGTGTCTAATATTTTGACAGGCGTCTTAACTGTCAATGTCAAACCTGTCAAATATGTAAAGAGCTCGAATTTTGTTTCATTCGTTCGTTAATTGTTTTGTTCGCCTTGATTACTTTTGATAGCAGATAAATCTTGCTTGAAAGTAAATATTTTGTAATTAATATTGATACTCTCTAGAGATAGGGCCGCCTATTGTTCTTAGTAACTAATTAACTATAATCAATTTTATTATGAACTCGGAATACGGAAGAAAATCGTAAACCGGCAAAATAATAATTCGGTATTTACACTATGTAATGTTTTCTTCAACTCTAATCAAGTAATCATTGTTGATTCCAATTAGAACAAATTCCATTAACCTTAAGTATCTAACGGATTTAAATATGGAGACATTTATTCTTCAATAAACTATGTAAGTCATTCGTTTATTATGATTTTAAATTAAATTATTTCCAAAATTCGCAATGTAAGACTTTGCTATGTGTGTCGAGTGAAACACTATGTTTTTTTTTAACTCCCAAGAACCTACTCAAAATCCATACGTTCTACAAAATATTAATTATATCTCAATCCAGCTTTACTCACTCTCGCGCGTGGTAACTCAGGCGTTAGAGCAGGAAACCAATAAAACCGTACCTCGTACCTAATATTTTTCAGAATATGTTATTAGAATCAACATGAATTACTATTACCGTTCTAGCTTCACAGTCACAGCACATGCTGTGACGTCACAACTCACGATGACATTGGTCAATAGGCTATCACAAATTACCAAGAAACTAGAAAAAAACAAGTGCAGTAGCAAATTTCCATATAAAATTGATAACGGCACAACATCCTACAAGATCTTTATCGATTCGAGATGGGATCGTAGTCATCATATTTAAAAAAAAGTTATTAAAAAAAACAGACCACCTGCTTCTCTTGACGCGCCTGCGCGATGGTATCTCCCGCGGCCATCTTAAGGGTGTGAAAGGGACGAAGTATAGCCATGTGGTTGAGGAGTTTTGAAAGCTTATTTTGTTTATGGTGTAAATAATTACTTACAATATTAAAGTCCTGCGTTTACGTGTGATTGATCAAATGGTCAATAGTTAGAATATTAACGTTTTTATATATTATACGGTCACTTGCCTACTATAAAAGAAAATATTACAGGGTACGGACCGAAAACTGCATTGTCATGTAGTTTGTTAGTTGCAATAGCTTTAGTCAATGGAAATAGATAAGAGGAAAGTAAAAAAAGATCTTGTAAAAAAAGATTAACAAAGTGTAGAGGATATGTGGTAAATCCTATTTTTCTTTGATTTTTTTTTTCATAATATTCATATTTCATGACTTTAGGTTAATTTAGTAAAGTGAAACAAACTTTTTCCTCGGAGCTAAGTGTTGCATAGATGCATGAGGTATTTCGCAGCTTAAAAAATTCGAAGATGCTGTCATTTTTCACAGCAATATTTGTAACTGTAAGAAGTTAAGCTTGATAATATACTTAACTAGCGACCCGCCCCGGCTTCGCACGGGTACTATACCTACATAAAAACCTTCTTCTTGAATAACTCTACCTATTTAAAAAAATGTCATCAAAATCCGTTGCATAGTTTTAAAGATTTAAGCGTACAAAGGGACATAGGGACAGAAAAAGTGACTATATTTTATACTATGTAGTGATTTCACTTTTTGCAAATAAATTCATCCTGGGTCAGAAAATCATTGGTCCTCTCTAGACTAAAATACGCGAAAATCAACATAACCTCGAAATTCGACGCTCACTAAACACCAACATTGGCCCCAACACACGCCCCCGAATTCACAAGCACTGCTTGATAATGAACGTGAAATCTCGGAGGAGATAACAGACCCCCCCCCCCCTTCCTTATCAGATCGCCGCGCTCCGCCGCACGCTTCCATTCACTCTGCTTTTTATCACGGAGTGTACTCATTTGTTTTAAAACTATTTTGACAGTTAAAACGGTTAGGTTGGCATCGGTGTTCTTGAAAATATTTTTGTTTCCGCATACCTTGTTCATTAGTCTGTGTTATCTGTTGTTATTTTTGCAATAGGGCTTTTTGTCAATGCTAAATCATTTTGTTTTTATATAAATATTTATACTAATTTCATAAGAAAACTATTGATGAAGTATGTTATGTACATCAATTAATAATATCTATTCTGGAATTACTCGGCAATGAATTAATGATAATACACAGTTAGATTACCCAGTAAAAGTGTACATAATATCAAACAATAATTATGTTTTATAATTATAACTTTATCGGAGTTCAACCGTTTAACGTTTAGTTATATTTTAGTGGTATGTATCTCACTATACAATACACAGTTTCAATTTCATTATTTGTAATTTTGAATAATTATATTTAAGTACAGACAATTAATCACTGACAAATATAGCCCTGACAAATTGAGGAAGTCTTGTGAATGTGTCCATGTTAGGAATGATGTGGTTAGGTTATTGCGTTGCATTTCATAAATTATTTATGGTCATTGATAATAAAATTTAATTGTAGAATAGAAAAGCCAATAAGGGGAAGGATAAAAATCTTGAAATCGGAAACTGTGTACATTATTAGCGGTTTAAAACTGTATGGACGGTTAAAGGATATATTTACCACTAGCTGTTGATGTTGTTGCCAACAACTTAAGGTCAATGCGGGTAAGACCGTCTGTCAGGAAAGTCCGTCTTTCAACTGATTTCCCCCTTTAACTCAACAATATATGACGGACTTTCCTTACAAATAAAATAATTATGCCAGACTTACCCGCACTGACCTTATTTTATAAAAGTAACAAATAACTTGTAAAATTAGTGGTAGGTTTGGTAGTAGGTATTTTTAACCTAATCACAAATTCTCTTTTCCTAACTAGTGCGCAAAAACGAACTTTGCGCACGCTTGGTGCGCGGTAATTTCTCTTTTTGACGCACTTGTTATGAAAAAAATCGTCCCTTACACGTGCAAAAACTTTTTTTAAACTCGGGTGATTGTCGCCCTCGTTTCACTCGGGCTCCAACTTTCACCCTCGCCGAAAAAAAGTTTTCCCGCACTAGTTAGGAAATGTACTATTAATTCTACCGCACGTAATATTACTAAGTCCCGTCAAGTCTTATGCTATACTATAACCTCTAAACCAGCTTTTGTTTTATTGTCATTCAAATAATAATATGAAAACGTGATAGTGGTATGTTCGTATATGTGCCTCTTTTTCGCCAAAGATAGAAAGATAGAAGAGGACATGGAAGGTCTTTTAAACTAAAATATTAATGCTGATAAATACTGATACGTAATCGTGAAAGTTTACATGAATATAGCGATAGAAATTTTAAAATCGTAAAAATATTGTAAATCAAGACGCTTGTAACTTGTAATAGTGGCAGGTCCTTTTCTAATTAATGGCAATAATAACTTCCATTTCATCCGTGCGGTGACGGAGTAAGAATACAAAAATCACCGCCCCTCTCTTCCCGTGGGTGTCGTAGGAGTCGACTAAGGGAAATACTGAGTAACCAGCTTCTCAGCCGGTGGTAGGGTATTTTTACTAGTACCCGCCTGGTTGGCTACCACCGTACATTCGGTGTAAACGCCCGTGAAATGACTTACCTTCGTGTTTGCCGTGTTTCGGGGTCAGCCGGTGTATTTACCATCATCTAGCGGGCCAGCAAGGCGGTGGCAACTAACAGGTTACTGATTGTCTCCTGTTCGTTGCCGCCGCGATTTGGGTTCTACTTTTCACTTACGATCAGGTGGAGTGGAGCCACTTTGTTGTGCCAACGTTATTTTTATTGGGTCGGCAACGCGCATGTGACACCCTGAGGTTGCAGGCGCCCCTAGGCTACGGTGACTGCTTTCCATCAGGCGGGCCGTATGCTTGTTTGCCACCGACGTGGTATAAAAAAAAAAAAAAAAAAAAATTGTATCACAAGTTACAAGCTTTTGATAAACAGGTCTACTGCCGCGAAAAAAGGGCCCAATTCTTGACAAAAACAGAAGGTCCATAAGGATATCCAACCATTGCTTAAGTTGACTAGGGTTTATTATAATAATTTCCTGTGCCTTCATACAGTCCTTAATCAATACCGCCTCTTATCCGGCGATAAAATAATGCCTTTTAAAAGCTAATTAGCGAACGAGGCTGGTTCGTTATCAGGAGTTATCTTCAGGAAACTAACACCCACAAGTTATAACGCGATGCCTACTGTGTTGATAAAAGTTTGTACTAAGTTTAGATCAAAGGCTGGCAGAGCTTCGATGATAAGAGTATGAGACATATTATCATTTCGATATTACTAGCTCATGGGTACCTATAGTAAAATTACCGAGGGTAAATGTGTTTGTTGGTATAATGTGTAATTATGTAAATGAAGGGTCCACGGAAAGAATATGTCTAGTCAATTCAAATTACAGGAGGAAAAACCACCTTACTTTTAACAGAATAAGGTGTGAATTTGCCATTAATTTTTTAAGCACTGGACATGTTTTTTCCGTGGACCTTTCAAATGTAGTATTAGAGAATTTCAGGAAAAAATCTAAAAGCGGAGGTATTTCCAAAGCTAATGTACTATGCTGATTCCATTGTCAAACTAAGTACCTACATGAATTTGTGAAGGTCTTTAAAATTGTACAGTCGGCATCAGATATAACCGAGCGGCGACAGCTCTCAAAAATATCTACACATGTTCTCTAACGTCATAACAGTAGAGGTCAGGGGGCATTACCACAAAACTTTACAAGCGTACAATTCTACAAAATTGTCAACATTTTGTATGGGTTTTTATACAATTTTGTAGAATAGGGATTATTATGACTGTGGTTAAAATTAATTATTTAACATTATACGCGACATAATACACGAAAAAAATATTACTAAGACGTGGTTTGCAGTAAGTTTTGTACAAAACAAAAATTAAAAGAGTAGGTCATTTGGCAGTACTCAAACGTGGCGTCACTTTTGAGTATTTCATATAAAATTCAATAGTGGTGATCGTTTTGACAGTTCGAAAAAAGTTGCTGATTTGACTTGCCAGAGTCATCATGCGTATTGTACGCTTGTAAAGATTTGTGGGATAGGCCACTGCTCAGATGTTTTTTAGCCTGGTTGCTCCGATAAATCTTGTGGGGACCGTAGGTAAGATAAATTGTACTGAATTTATACATTTAAATATGACGAACAATGACGCAACATTGTGACATATCCTTTTATGACAGATAACTTATTTGTGTGCGCAACTTGGATGATTTAATTAAATACGATAACGACCATAAGTTATCCCAAACCGCAGTGGGACTTACCAAATGATTTATTGTTATCATCACAATGGGGAAGTCCTATATTTGCCTGTTCGACAGACTTGACAAGCAGGAACAGAATAGATACTAAAAGCTGTCAACTAGCTGGCTCTTCAGCCACATTTTCTTTGACATTTTGTTGCCAAATATTTGTAAATGCCCAATTCTCCCTTAGTAAATTTAAAGTAGCCGTGTGGTGACGGCAGTAAGAATACATTTGTCACCACCCCAACTCCTGCGGGTGTCGTAAGAGTCGACTAAGGAATTTTAGTGTCACTGACCATTCTTTGATAAAAGATTGATGGCGGACAGCAGCGTCATCATAGTGGACACGTTACTGCGATCGCCAATCCGCTTGCCCAGCGTGGCGATTATGGGCATGTACCCCCTAATGCGTCTATACGCATAGTTAATAACAGCGCTCCGGCATCAGATGTCAGAGCATATGCTGAGTGGTACCCTATTGTAGCTCCTACAGCAACACACTTTCTCACCTTTTTGTTTTTGTTTAGAGTCTGTATTTTTAATTTTATCTGTATTTTGTCTCTAGATGTAAGAATGTATCTTATTGTTCTGTGTGTAATTGTAGTTGTGCAATAAATGTTTTTTCTTTCTTTCTTTCTTTCTTTCTTAATAGGCCTACGTCCAGCAGTGGACTATCATAGGCTGATGATGATGAAATTTAAAGTACTTAGTCTTCGACGCTGCTCTAGACATGGGCACTATCAATTTGACAAGGGTTTAATTCTAATATCGAAGAATTTTAATAGGTACCTAGTGAAAATTATCACCATTATAAGTTTTATTATTAAAATGCGCATGTCGAATTGTAGTGCATCGTCAAGCACTGGTTCTTAAAACCTACGCAATAATGGAAGTATTAGCAATTATCCGGGTATTTTAAGTTTTACAAACAACTTTCTACTAATGCTAACAAAACCTTGCCTAAGATTATGTTGTTATTTCTATGACAAATGGCCCAAATTCTATGTCAAACATATTTAAGCCAACCTGTAATAAATAGATTATCTCTCCACCTTATTAGGAACTCCTGTTGTATTTAATAAAATGCTCTTAGCTTTATGTAAGCTCTGTTGTAATTGTAATACAAGCGGAAGTACCCCAATAAAAGAAAGAGGCCCCAAGTTTCGCCCTACCTTTTTAAACACATTAACATCTTATCAATCGAAGCAGCTATCTTTTAATGTAACACCTAATCAATACGTTCATCGCCGCTCCAAACTGCGACCTTTCCGCGGCCCGCCCTGATGGGGGATCAATGCTGCGCGTGAGTGGACCGGCCCACTGCGTGCCTGCACTACTGCGCAGAACGACGCATGCGCCATAGCCATCAATGTACGTTACACCCTTTTATAAATACTACACGAAATATGAAGGACGTAAGCGCCGCACGCGTGCTGTATGTTAAGCTGTTTTTAGATGTAAGTTAGAATTGGGTTCTCGTTATAGTGATAAGCTATCTTTATTAATATCTTGGTAGCTTTATGCCAAATCGTTTTTGCACGTTGGATCTATGGAGTCCATTTGAGAATGACGCAAGGTGTAGTAGGTAACAAATTTATAAAATATCAAACATAAAATATTGATATGGGAATTTCTTAGTCGGATCACTTTTTTTACTGTAAAGTAACTTAGCCTTAAGCCTTAAGCCAAAGGAAAAACGATAAGTCAAATAACAAAAAGACATTATAAATGTATCAAAATATTCAAAATACTATCATCGACATCTCAATCTCATAAAGCAATATAAAATCTCGACATGATTTAAACCTTCTTATTATAACCTCGGATATCACTATCAAACAATCTTCAAAAACCTTATAAATCACTAGCATTTAAACAAAAATAAAGTAAATATTATTATAAAGCAATACACATTTTGAGCATCCTTTACTTGAACAAAAAACTTTGAAGATCTCACGATAAGCGATGCGAACTAGAGATAGCGGGTTCGAATCCCGGCCGATGGATGGAAGATAAATTTTGTATTTTGTGAAAAAGTGCTTTAGAAACAATAGGCTGGTAATTGGAGGGACCCGAATGGCTGTGAACAGCACTTTTACGTTGTACAAACGTTTTATAATATTCAATGAGTTTGTGTTGAAAACATCGTTGTAAAAGCCGTTTGGGATAAGAGAAAAAAACACAGCTTAGTTTTTTTATATATATATTTATTTTCAAAACTACAATTTATGTACATAGATTAAATCTAACTAATCTACTTAACCTAACCTATATATAATATTGGCCCTTGTGGCATTATACCGAGGATGCTGGCGGCATTTCCTCGCTGTATCGCAATACTGATGCGTTGTGCGAGGAAGTCGCCAGCTCTTCGGTCTTTAGTTACATCAACCAGACGTTTCGCGATCTCAGCAAACAATTTGCGTGCGCTGGGGCCCCAAGAACCTAAAGTTCAGCTTAGTTGCACAATCTTGGGTTAAGCGGCTAACATGGGGTTGACTGGTTAAGTCCATACATCACATCTGACTGTCTCTCACTCCACTGCTGGACATAATTACACATTAGGAGGTCAAACCCATAATCACCACTCTGGGCAAGCGGATTGGCGATCGCAGTAGTTTGTCCACTATGGTGACACTGCGCTGGTGCCGCACATCTTCAATAAATAAATCAATTAATTGATTTTTTCTATGGTAAGCACATCTGTTACGACATTGTGTGAATAAATTAATCGTCAGTGAGACTTCAATCCCTTAGTCGACTCTTACGACACCCGCGGGAAGATTTAAAAAATGGGCTGGTGAAAAATGTATTTTTACTGCCGTCACCACGTGGCTACATCCAAGTTCATACATGTTTGACTATATGTCCCTTGCAACGGCAATGTCAAAAATTTGCTTGTCAATTAAAGACTTCAATAAGGTACTTAAAATCATAGTGGCTTGTGACGTATCCATCACTCCGCCAGGCGTTAACATAGTGTTAGCAGCCTAACTCGAGACTGTACAAATGGGGTCAAGGTCTACCTATATCCTACCTACCTACAAAAAGAAATGAATTATAACTAACGTGAGACTCAAAAATATTAAAATATTATCGAACCGGGTTACTCACACGTATTAAAGTCGACAAGTTTCGACCCATTAGGAGAGTCCTCGTCCGGAGCATCCTCGGCCAAGTCCGGACGCGTACATAGGCCGAAACATGTCGAGCAATCATCGACCTAAATAAGCATTTAGGTGAGTAACCCGGATCGACAATATTTTGAAAAGGAATGATAATATATGATAACCTTTTCAACTTCTCAGATAATTTCTTATACCTACCCTTTTTCTATTATAGGGCTATACTGATATTACTTATAGCATCGTGTATTAGGGCTCAACTTGAAACTTAAGGGATCATAATTTTTGCCATGACCCTTCATATAATCTAAAAATCTCTGACGAAGCTTCAAGCATGTGTCAGTGTTAGGTATCCACACAGCCGGACCCCCATAGCCAGTTTATCACGAGATAGCGGAGATGCGCGATCCGCGCGATACTGCGGGGAGATTTACGCGATATCCCCGTCTGCATCATAACCTAGCGGAGTTTCGTCAGATATATTGACGAAATAGGCTTTGTAATCTTTTAGTTTTTATATCTTAGCTCCAAGACATAGACATAGCAATGTGCATGTTGTAGCAGTGCAGAACATTCTTATTAAGGTGCATTCAGACCAAACGAGCATTCGCTATCCTAACTTCCTACTCTACGAAATTCAATCATTACACAAAACGTGATTCGTTGATTTCGTAAAGTGGAGGATAGAATAGCGAATGCTCGTTTGGTCTGAATGCACCTTTAGGCATAGGCAGTAAGAATACATTTGTCAGTCTGAATGCACCTTTAATAACTGGAGATTTTAATGTGAAAATTAACATAGGTACAAGTGGCTTATGATGGTCACGCGTTTGACGTTTATCGTGCTACTCGTGATTTTCGCACATTGCATATTGCTACAACCGGACGGCTGACGGCAACAACGACAAACGATTAAGCACATCAAGACTACAAGTTGCCATTGAGAACAATTTCTTTCAGATTAGGGATGATTATTGATTAAGACCCGTTTGTCTTTAAAATATTACGTGGGTACGTAATATTTTAAAGACAAACGGGTCATAATCGCGTAAACTTACGTTTAATTATATCCTGACGTTTCGGGTGTGACGATACACCCGTAGCTCGAAGGTGTTGATACATTCTCTCGCCAGTCTGCCTGCGACCACGGGTGCAACGTCATGCCCGAAACGTCAGGATATAATTAAACGTAAGTTTAGGCGATTAACACCAGTTTGTCCTTAAAATATGAGTGATAATCGTGAAAGTTTAAATCAATATACCCACGTAATGTTCACGATTCACAACATTTGACGATAGCAATATTTCGATGATTTTTCACGAATAACGTTGCATTTGAAGGTACTTTAATGTAATTTTTATTCTAGCATTACATCGTCAGTCTATTTCCACATGCTCCATTGCCAGACCTACAGTCAAAGACAAAATAAGGCATACACAAAAATGTTCAAAAATATGTCCCAGTGCATTATAATACTGTGTAATAAGAACGTCGTAACATATTTATGAGCAGATTCTTTCGATACTTATTTTTGCACTTGACTGTACGCCTTCCCTATTAAAAAAAAATCATTTATTTTTATAACGGTGTATATAAACGGTATCGAATTCTCTCTATTTGAAGTATGACACTTGCTTGGAAACTGAAACAGATCACTTTATTTCAAGTCTAAATAATAAGTAGGTAATTGATAGCGTCATTTTCATTTCAAGGCTCTTTAAAAACTTTAAACAGAGTTGTATCATTCGAAGCATAATTCTAACATGTACTTTTAATATAAAGCCTGGACTATTCAACATCTCAACACGCGTCACGGCGCGGCCATTTATTCGGCTTATCAGATCGCCGTGATAACGCATCGCGATAGGGCGAGGGGGTTTACAAAGGTTATTTTACTTTTTATTGTGTGTTTACCATGAGCTGCCGCGTTAATAACGAGGACTTACTTTCTATCCATCTCGCTCGTACTCGCGTATTATCACGTAGTATCACATATGTCTTTGAAAAGCGTTCGCAGATATACAGGGTGGAAAGGGACGACGTTCCTTCCCGCTACCGACCGAGTCTACCAACCATTACGATGAACTTTCAGTATGGGACCAACATCGAAATATAAAAAAATATATATTAACCTTCATACAAAGTGAGTGATAATGATAAGTTAGAGTTCAATAGTATGGAAAAGTCAATTTTCCATGTACGCTTTCGATGTTGGTCCCATACTGAAAGTTCATCGTAATGGTTGGTAGACTCGGTCGGTATCGGGAAGGAACGTCGTCCCTTTCCACCCTGTATGTATGTATAGGTATTTACGTTTAATTACATAAATATCAATAGTTTTCACTAAACATGTACGTGAACTCACCAAAATTGTATTCTAAAAGTGCGTGAGTATAAAGGTGCATTCAGACCAAACGAGCATTCGCTATTCTATCCCCCACTCTACGAAATCAACGAATTTCGACGAATCACGTTTTGTGTAACGAATGAATTTCGTAAAGTGGGAGATAGAATAGCGAATGCTCGTTTGGTCTAATGCACCTTGGAGATAATGCATGTTTTTAGGTTTGCTTAATGTTTTCTTGTTCTCTACTGACGAATTGTACCTACCTATACAATACATTCCTGTATGGTAACATTTTATGCAATTTAGCAAACAACTGTACCAAGCTCAACTAACTCTCTTAAAAAGTGGTTATATTCTCTCTGGTCGCAACTAAAACACAGCTTATCTAAACAGCGCATGGGGGCGCTATCTGATGCGATAACGCACAATGGGGGGTGATACTATTACAAAAGTGAACGATCTTCACACATACGCTATGTGCTCTATTATTTTCATGTAGATTAGAATGTAGGTCGGCTTTTTATTTCACTTTAATATTAATTCATGTAACATGACATAACATGTTAAACAATCTTGAGGTGTCTTTTATAAAAAACTAGCGACCCGCCCCGGCTTTGCACGGGTACTATACCTACCTACATAAAAACCTTCCTCTTGAATTGTCCTAACTATTAAAAAATTCTCATCAAAATCCGTTGCGTAGTTTTAAAGATTTAAGCGTACAACACATAGGGACAGAAAAAGAGACTTTATTTTATACTATGAAGTGATGATGTTTTGATAAATAAGAATGCAAAAAAAGTGTAAACGAGAAATTATATTTTTGATTGTGCATGTGTATAATTATACGTGTTTTAAGAAAAATACTGTGTAATAATCATACTCTTTGAAATATTTCTAGACTAGTACATTACGATCAAGTGCGATAAAATATAAGATCGAAATGAGAGAAATTTTCGCACACGTTGTACAGTCAAGAGCAAAAGTAAGTGATCATTCTTGTTCGATAATAGACCTTATTCCATTGTGATAAGGCAAAAGGTGATCACTTACTTTTGCTCTTGACTGTACGACGTTTTTAAGTACAGGTTGCCCTCCGAAGTTACAACCTGACAAAAGCTGAACCACTTCGGACAGTCCGTTAAAAACACTCCATCTGTACTACACAAATAATAACAAAACAATTCAACCGGAGAAAAGCTAAAACAAACGGAATACCCAGTACACCTACCCGCGCCTTCGCGCGTCGCTCATGGGCTAACAAGCACGATCGCATCGCCAATTTGTTGTTGCGTCTGCGCAGATTTATAGCCGGCAGGCATAGGCGACAACGGTTAGATAAGGTTAGAATCGATTGTCTTATGGTTGTATTTGTTCTACCATTTGTTTGCGACCATGTAAACATGTCCATGTAACGCGATCTCAAAAATGGCCAAATACAATTGCCGCAAGGGGCAGGACATAGCTATAGGTATATAGCGCTTTTCTTAACACCACATAATATTTACATTTACAAATTTTTTTTTTCATATTTTTAAGGGATCAAACATTAAAGGGCCTCCCTATTTAGAATACACATTTTTTTAATTCTTAAGCGATTAACTACCAAAAATCTATCTAAAAATTTGTTTTTTTGTTTTTTTCCGGTTCGAAACTTCGCGGGGCGTATATTTTAAAAGCACAATTACAAACAAATACGTCATATTATTACTATTACTATTGTGAGCCTATAGTGTCCCACTGCTGGGCAAAGTCCTTCCCACGTTTCCTCCAATCTACTCTGTGCTGACTGGCCTCTACATTTTATTTTCCTTAAAAACATGACATTTAACAAGTTGACAATACGATTATTTTAAAAACAAACGGGTTTTAATCGCGTAAACTTACGTTTAATTATGTCGTGGCGTTTCGGGCATGACGTTACACCCATTAGACCCGTTTGTCTTTAAAATATGAGTGATAATCGTGAAAGTTTAAATAAATACATAACAATACGAGTATTTGCCTTATATATTTGCTACGAGTAGACATGAGCCATTATCATTAGTCGCTATAGTCATTAATGTCATTATTCAATGCGTCATTAAACGACATTAAATGGAGGTGTTATCTGCCAGATCGATTTAATATGTCTAAACCGTATCCTCTTGAAATAAATACACATTTCGCGTCATGGAATAAACCCGATTGATTAGTATCGAACCAATCACATACAAATAGGGTAGATATTGGCTTTCATTTTTAAACTGACCACGTTTTTTAAAGTTTCTATTTATTGTTTATTATTAGGAAAAACGCAAACGTTTCTGTGTATAAAAAATACGAGTAGATGACCGTTTCTCAAAATATTTGCACATTTCAATCAAATTTTTAATATTGATAAGATAAAAATTGGTAGGCTGGTAGAGTCAATGACGCCGAGCAATATCTACCATATTTACCAAAATATCTAATAAATTTGTATAGAAGTTTGTATCTTGTCTATTTTGTTATTACATTTATTGCATCTAACAAAAAATGGAAAGTTTCATACAATCGTTTTGGGACATTTAAAAAAAAAGTTAATTTTGCTCAGCATCACAGACTCTACCATCCTTCCCATTTTCGGTATCAATATTATATAGATAGGTAGATAGAGTCATTCTTCAAGATTTTAAAGGTGCATTCAGACCAAACGAGCATTCGCTATTCTAAGCCCCTACTCTACGAAATTCGATCGTTGCTCAAAACGTGATTCGTTGATTTCGTAGAGTGGGGATAGAATAGCGAATGCTCGTTTGGTCTGAATGCACCTTAAGAGAGCACTAAAATACGCAGGTATTAAAGTCGAACAAGTCCCTTAGGCAAATGTCACAAAATGGAATAAATCTATTGAAAGCACAATACAAATTGTACATAGTCGCGTGCTCGCATCCGTAATAGAACACTCGGCACTACAAGCAAATGCAAACCATATTTCACTCTCAAAGCAATAAGAGAAAAACCCGTCGAAATATCTCACCTTTTCTAAAGGGCCCAATTAAAGTCGCAGCGAAATATAAACGTTAAGTCTATCGCAATATCATCGTCGATAAAGGTTTTAAATGTAAATGAGACGTGCGAAAAAGTGCTGATTATCTTGCTATTAGGTATAAATTAAGGTACGGGCAATGAGGTATGCGGGACACTTTTGTAATTCTAAAATGACTTAAGTATTTAAAAACTTCAATGCAGTTACACCTATTGGGGTGTTGGTTAAGGAAAAGCTTATGGAGTTTGATTGTTGAAGGCGCTTAAGCCGTTTTGCGCGGGGAAGGTGCAATTATATTGTCACGACGCTGCGATCGGTCCTTGCGCAATCATCCGTGCGATCGCGCTGCGCGCACGCCACTTTTAGAACGTTTTTTTGCGTGAGTTTTGTTTAATTGAAGTGATTTTGGGTTTTTTTGGTGTTTTTTTTTGTTTGCTTGTCCATGTTACATGGTCGATCATTTAGTCCAGCATCATCAATGAGCAAAACTGTATCAGATTCCACAACTGTAGGTACCAATATTTAGCTCTGGATGGGCAGAATTAACAAAATAAAGTAGGTACCCAAAATAAATAATGTAAAACGATAATAAATTTCGAGGCGACTGAAGTCTGGACGCTTCTTGCAAATTAAGAAATCAGAATAAAATATTTCTTCAAAGTTAAATAATAAATAAAATAAAACAAATATTTCCTAATCAAAATCTAAAATCTAAATCAAGTCTAAAATTGTACAACGCAACAAATATCGACAGCATCCCATCTCTAATTAAATAAAATCGTGACAGAGTATCGATATGGATCACCTCATATTTTATTGGCAGCACTCGTTAACTTTTCCGGAAACTGTATATCTTCATCTCACCGTTTTGAAGCTCGTTGTAACATATCAACCTTCCTTAAGCTATGAAAAGTTACTAGAATATTCTATGGAATAGTCACGAAAAAAATCTATCGTTTCCATTGCTCACGCGAAACGTCGTGAATTTCGTTATTCGCTCGCCCAAGTAATTTACGAGAAAATATCGACATTATCCCATCTCTTAATTAAACAAAATCGTGTGCTGTAACCGATACTCTCAGTCGTACCAACTCACATATTTTATTGTTAGCCAATTAAAATTATTCCTTCCTTATTGATTGTGTTGCCAACTTAGTTTCTAACTATTTCACGGGCTGGGGCAAAGTGAACTTTAAAAGTTAGGTAATAATGTCCAGTTTGAATTGCAGTGTTTGTTGTGTTGGCAACAAATTTGTCTTTTATAATAGTGAAGTGCAATCATTGGGATTTATTGAATTGTTCGGAGCTTAAAGGTGGGTTCATACTATTGTTTTTAGAAAGCCGGGGTGAAAGGTTATTGTAAATATGAGAACGTTTTACGTTCATATAATTTTATTTTATAACACTTTAAAGAGACGTATGGAAATAGGATCAGGGATTGAAAAAGTTTCAAGTATCTACTTTTTTTTTCCTGCTACGCTAGGGTAGAAATTATTATTATTGAGAGACAAAATTGAGTAGGTTTAAATGTGTTCTTTGGGGGAGGCCTATGTTCAGCAGTGGACGTCTTTCGGCTGATATGATGATGATGATGATGATGATGAAATGTGTTCTACACAGTGCAGCTAAAATGTGTAAGTATTATTGTAGTTTCAGACAAAATAATTTTGTTTATGCATTTAAATGATTTTTTATGTCGATCTATATTTCTGACAAGTATATACAATCCTTACTTTATTTTTATAGAAGTTGCGACTTGCGAACAAAGTAAACAAACTTTATATCCAAAACGTGTTTAATTTACAATAAATGTATGTCATTGAATATTGCTAAAACCATGAAAACAATAGTGTTAGATTATAGATATTTTTTGGAACTGCTTCTTTACACTGTTCCCAAATTTTATAAGAATGAAATAATATATACTAAAATAATACGAAAAAAGAAATGTATGGTTCTAAGTAGCTATTTAATTTACATTTATTACACTATTTTGGTCATATTTTAGTACTGTTTGTTTTTTGCAGTTCACCCTACCATGTTCAGTGCTACCATGAACTTCAAAATCGCAAATTTGTCTGTGTCATTATAATAAAATCTCCTTTGGAGTGAAAGAGACAAATCCTCGAAATTTTCGAATTTCGAAGTTCTCTATAGTAGGCCGCATCAACACACTATCCTCAACTTTGGCAACCGTTCGGTGCTGCAACACAATGTTGCCAACTGTTACAAACCATTTCCAAACTTATTTAACCAACATGCACCGGGTCGATTTCACGCGGCTAATGACTACAGCGATAAAGATAACGATAAGAGCTGATAACGGGCGATAACGACTCGATAACGGTTCAATGGTAGCACAGCTACTGGATTGTATACAAATAATGTTGTAGGTACGGAGGAAATTGGGTTGTGCAAGTGTTTTTGTATTTCGGTTTTACTTAAAACTATCCGTCTTCTACCGCTGCTGAAAGGAGGCTCTCCTATTAACTATGCGTATTAGGAGGTATGCATTAGGAGGTAAACGCCCGTAATCGCCACGCTGGGCAAGCGGGTTGGCGCTCGCAGTATTCTGTATGATGGCGCTGCTGCCCGTCATCAATCTTCTATAAAGGAATATTAATTGAAACTGCAGTAACTTAGTCAACTCTTACGACACCCGCGGGAAGATTTGGGGTGGTGACAAATGTATTCTTACTGCCGTCACCACACGACGGATTATAAAAATATTTTAATATAATATTATGTATAATTAATTATTAATATAAAATCGCCGAAATATCGGACGCTATTAATGTAAATAACCATGTTAGCTTAAATAACGATTAACAAACTAATATCAGGAAAAATAATGAATAGACGTACCTACTTTATAAAATGAATAAATAATATCATGGGGCGTATTCTTAAACAAATCGATCGGGTCCCATGGTAAGCTCAAGTGTGTATTAAACGAAGATATAATGTAATAAAAAGACTATAGAAGAATACGAAAACTAACTAAATATGTTTGTCATTCAATTTACTTTATACTCAAAAGAACTATTGTAGCCATAGTACAACTCCTCGGGGGTGTGAAAAAGGCTATAAGCAACTACTTAGGTATATACACAGTTTTCCAAAATGATCGCCTAGTTAAAACCTTTTCCGCTAAGACCACAGAATATTTAATTTCAATAAATGTCTACCATAACATACCTGAAACAACATACAAACTTGCAATCAATAAAATGGAAATCTAGCTTTTTCTTGGGACCTTCACACGCATCGAATTCCGTTACCATCTGATCGCGCGATAAAATCCGTCAGTCAACGCACGTGTGCACTGTGCCTTATGCAGAAACCATCTTCCTGAAATTAAATCGACACAACTCTCAACCATAGATAAAGCAAACTGAACCTTGAGTACTATAAGTTGACTTGTAAATAGCAAAACCGTTTGTCGGTAGTTCGATTCGTCGTGTGCCCAAATGATTTTCTTTTCTAATGCGTTCAAATTCAAAATTGGAATTCGAATGAGTTGCGAACGAATCGGCCTCCAGCGCTGCTTTTAACTGGCAACTTTAATAGCAGCACCGTAAGATTTAAATTAGTGTTTTTAAATTTTGTGTCTATGGTCTTTTTTTTTTAAAGTTAGTGTTGGCACGGAAGGCTGCGTACGGTAGGTGACTAGACGTTGCACCAGACGATACGTGCGCGATGTGACTGAGAATGCAGTCGTGCCTTATACATCTGTGATGTGGAAAAAAGTTAAAGGAAGAATAATTTATTCCATAAGAGATGACCAATTGAGGCGAGTCAACACCTACAGGATGGAGTTGCTGATAATTTTACACATGCCTGTTGATTAATAAATAATAACACAACTGCATTTTTTACAGATATTTCTAGGTATACATATTAAGTATGTAGGCGAGTACATATGTATATTATCCGATTGTTTCTAGATATTTTGTTAAATATTACAATAGATAATCTGGTTAAATTTCCGTAAAACGCAAATTTACTTAAATTGAATATTGCATGTTACATATTTCATCTCTCACTTGAATTTAAGAAGCAAAAAGTGAAACGCACTGTACCTAGAATGATTCAATGTAAGCGGTAGGGATGAAATGATTTTTGCAAATTGCGGTATAAGATTGGAAAGGGTTGTCACATTTATATAATTTGTATTTGACGTGTTTTTGTGACAAAATCTGTTTATCAATATGTAAATATGACTAATATTAATACAGACTTAACGAATAAAAACCGCATCTTCGATAAACTACCTCAGTTTAAACCGACCATAAATTTCACAGCACTCATGCAAACCCCATCTCGACCGATTTACACCAAACATTAAACTCGCCATAAAAATCACCCTCCGTAATAGAAAGATGGCTATCCTTATCCACATATGACGTATGTAAATACGTTTAAATGGGCTATCGGGAGAGGTCAGATATTTCAATCCTCGGTCGGATATAAGGGACGTGTCGACGCATGGCAGATCGGCCAGCGGATGATGTAGACTTATCTTTATATTGGAATCTTAGCTGAGTTATGTTGGCCATATTGTGCCTTAGGCGGTTGCCAAATAACTATTTATATGTAAAACTGTTTTGATATTAATAGGTAATGGATAACAGAGCAAATGAGATTTGGTTAGTAATATTTACTTAGAGGATTCAATGTGGGGTAATTCAAGCGTATTCATTTTTATTGTGAAGATCGTTATCTAAAAAGAATAAGAATAAAGAATATTTATTTCAGAAAACACAGAGTACAGAATTACAGATATTCCAGGGGTCTCCGCACTAGGCTACGCCTGTATCGCGGGGAACCAGCATTAACTCTGATATTTCTATACTTACATAGGCTGGTGAAACACTGCGGAAAAGTCCTTCGATCAGATCAAATCAAACGCCTATTGAAACTGTGAGCATGCCCATGCATGCATGCATAAAGTAAGAGTAAGACCATAGCCCATAGACAATTTTTCCCACAATGACCTTATGGTTATTTCTGTAAACATAGTTAAACAGCGTGTTATTTTAGATTCCACTTGATAAATGTTTATGGAAAACCAGGTTACTAAATTATATTCTCCTGACGCACTCTAAAGTTCATGTGTGGTAGTAAAAATACATTTGTCACCATTCCAACACTTCCCGTAAGTGTTTTAAGAGCCGACAAAAAGATTGTTACTGACCATGTATTTATTGAAGATTGATGTAGGCAGCACCGCTTGCCAGCAGCGGCAATAATGACATTAGCCACCTAAAGGTGCGTTTAAACCAAAAGAGCATTCGCTGTTCTAGCGCCCGTTCTACGAATTCAACCAATCACGTTTTGTGTACCGATCGAATTTCGTAGAGTGGGAGGTTAGAACAGCGAATACTCTTTTAGTTTGAACGCACCTTAATGCGTCCAAACGCTCAAGTAATGGAAGATGCCTATGTCCTGTGCTCTGAAACGCTGAAGATGATGATGACGAAGCCTTAAAATTATATTTTACACATGTACTTAATTATTTAACCATTCCCCGAACACATCAGTATTCGCAGCGCGTCGCAGATCCGCAGATAGATAGTGCATGTGGGCTATCGGTGCATGAATCACGGTTGACTCACTATCTATCCTGTTATCTGTGAACGTTAACCTTTGTAAACGCGAAACCGATATTGATGTTGGGTCGATTCATACCCGGTACGAGTTTAATCTAGCTTTTTTGTTTTCACTGTTGTGTAGGTATTATTATAGTCTGACTTTACTAGCAGTGTTTTCTAGACTGGTTAGGATGGAGTGGATTTCCTATACTCTGGCAAATGAGCCTGTCATTAAAAGACTGCGAATGAAATGAACGGATTTTATTTTTCTAATTTTTCGCCTTGTTCACGGAATTTACTTGCCAATCTGCATAAATACATTCAATTGTCTTTTGTGAACCGACTTCTAGGAATCAGTATCTCACATCGAGTTGCACCAACCACACTTGATAGGCCGACTAACGTTACCCAGCAGATTACTATGAAAACCATAGAAACTTAAGCACCACCCTTATTGCGTAATTCCGTCAAAAATTACACTTCGGAATCATTATGTTGGTACTTACTTAAAGTAGCTACTGAATCATTCCCAATCCCAACCCAATGACAGTATAATCTGGCAAACAAACAAAACATATTTCGCGCTAATATGTTTAACTTGCCACCTTTTTTCTTTCCAAGTTAATTTACCAGGCCACACTTACAACATTTTCCAACAGGGTCGCGTTTTATAAAGTTACATTTTACAATTTCGCTGTTTGCCTCTCTAACGCATGCACGCACGTATTGGCTAGAAAGAGAGGCAAACAGCGAAATCGTAAATTGTAACTTTATAAAATGCGACCCAGGTAGGTAATCATTTCAGAAAACGTTCATTTTATCGTTACATAATAAACATTTACATACCTACTTATCATTAGGTATACGGACATCATAAATAGTAGATACCATAATTTATTTATATCCTCCTATGACCTAGGTTCACCGAAAATATCAATAAACAAATTGAACATGTAAATGACTAAAAATACCAACATAACATGACACTGACAAGATGGCGCGAGCGGTCCGCAATTTCCTACTCCGTCCGTCACGTTGGCACCGATGCTTATTTCATTCTTCCCGCTTTTTGCTGTACCATAGACTAGATAGATCGGTATCGGGACGCTTTTCAATATTTTTAAACGTATCCTTTATTTTTTTTTAATACAAAGCTGACTTAGTTTGAGACATATAGTTCTCAATGTATGTTACTAACTTACTTTCGTAATAGTAAAAAAATAACATTGTTTTCATAAAGGTAGTTAAATTACAAAACTTTTCTTTAGGAAATATGCTCAAAGTAATTACGTCTTGGTAATTTACGTCTTATTTAAAAAATGTAAGTGTAAGCATGCCAACGATTGCGCAGCCAAAGAAATCACCCATTTTTCACTACCATATCATATTATGGGTATAACCTGGCAAACCACGGCAATTTCCCGCGGCTATACCTAGTAATATGATATATATTCAACTCGTTTAATATTAATACATTTAATAAGGATCAAAATCATATCACATAAATAAACATAAACCCACCTAAACCTCGTTACATCTCGATGCGAAAGTTCACATTAAACCGAACAAAATTCAATCAAAATTTCAAAATCCGAGCACCCTATCAGCATTTAAATTCAGAACAACTATCTAATCGAATAACAGAAACAAAGGAGCATCATTCAAAGAACGAACGAATGGTTTGAACAATATCTTATTTTGCAATAATCCCGCTGCGGATGCTGTGCTAATTTCCTGAAAGAGATGGGACGGCTGTTCGCTAGCGATTTACACCTAACGATCGAGATGCGTTTGTTTAAAGGATTTAATGCTTTATGAGGTTCATTGCGAATTTAATATTGAATTTTATTCTGAGTAAGCTGATTTCGTTTATGGATAAACTTTTTTTTTCAGCATGTTCAGCATGAATCAATCATAGTGAACAATGTCTTACCTCCTTCATAAACGTCTCCTAACTTAGCAAGCCAATAGGTATTATTTTCTCCCTTTCGGTCGTATCAATATGTATACAGGGTGAGAACCACCCACTGAAAACCTTGAACGGGTTGATGACGGGAGTTGTCTATAGTGAACAATTTTTACTATGGGGCAAATCACAAAATCTAAAAAAAAATCCTTTTTTCATACATTGTGACCGATTTATAACGACATTTTGTATGAAAGAGCCAACTTTTTTTTTCAGATTTCTGGGTTAAATCCATAGTAAAAGTTGTGCAGTATAACCCACCAAATCACCCCGCTTAAGTTTTTCAGTGGGTGGTGTAACACGCTGTATAAGACCGAAAGGGACAAACAATACTTATCGGCTTGCTAAGTTAGGTTTTTTTTATAAAAATGTCTATAAAAGTAATTTTTTTATGTAATAAATTCTTTGGGTAATACATGTTATTTTAATAAGATGTATTATTATACTGTTTTGATAAAATAAGTCCACCTGAGTTTCTTACTGGTTCTTCTCAGGGACGGTGTAGGGTTAAAACCAGTAGTAGTTTTTTTTTCTCTCATGATACCTAGTGTCAGACGATTCGAAAATGCTTATTAATAGCTTACTTGAATAAAGAATAGTTTGACTTTGACTTGGCTTGAGGAGAGATTTATGATTAGTCAGTAGTCACTCGCTACCGACGTACCGACTGAGGCTTCCTGAATTGCACAAAATACTACTAGATAATCAATATAATCATTATTCGTTATAAATGTTGTAATCCCCGGACGATAAGAATTCAATTCTGACACCTGTTACCTTAATAGGTAAATATTTTATAATAAACCCTAACCCATTTTTAGATTGATACAGTGTATAGAATAATTAATTTATAAACAAGTGTCAGGACTTTTAGCTGTATTGTCTATAAAACCGTTCCATGTCACAATCGGTTAATATAAACACAACCCGTAACTACACTCCAAACTCAAGTTGTCGTAAGTAACCACCAACATCCATAGACACAATAACTTTTAGTCATGCAAAGCATGCGTCAACGACTCAACACTTATTGTTTTATTCAATTCAAAGATGGCGGAGCACGCTTGATTTGATGTGCGTTTTGTTTTATCTGCTTATTAAGGAAACGAAGGAATTAACTGATTTTTAGTTGACTGCCTTTGTTTTGAAATATTGTTTTGTTGGTACTGATTTGATGTAGTCGGTACTTATAATTATTGTTTTGGTGAATACGAAATATACGAATGTATAGGTACCTAAGATACATATGTATAGGGATATACCTGTAATAAGGTTTGCAGTTTTATTTTGTATACGTTTGTAGGATGAGTAGGATTACAAAAATCACAGCAGTTTATCAAAATTAAATGAAATATTTTAAATATTAGTTATCATAATTATACCAAAGACAAATACTGAGTTTATCTATACCAACGCGCGGTGGGTTTTAAACCCACGCCCTCAGCTGAAACAGCCAACTCAGTATTTTTCTTTGGTATATGATATCCCCCAAAGATTGCCACAATGACCGGTCCTGCGCCACCCGCATCCAGCGGACTCCTGCGACCTTCACCAGGTCATCAGTCCACCTTGTGGGGGGCCTACCCACGCTACGCCTTCCGGTACCTGGCCGCCACTCAAGAACCTTCCCGCCCCAACGGCCATCGGTTCTACGCGCAATGTGCCCCGCCCACTGCCACTTCAGTTTAGCAATTGTGGCAATCTTTGGGGGAGGCCTATGTTCAGCAGTGGACGTCTTTCGGCTGATATGATGATGATGATGATGATGATGATATGATATCTAATATTTAAATTTAATGTACATACATAGTATTACTAATTGAAACACACAACTCTCAAATATTTAATAAGACAATTATAATCTTATTTTTTATTCTTATTTCTCAACTTGGTATATTTTTATAAACATTTTTTTTCTCAATCGAATTTCATAATATCCATAAATAACATGGAATTAAATATCCAATAACTCGTTAGAAAACGAGTTAAACAATATTTCTCAGCAAATGATACTTTTATCTCAACATTTATCTAGATGTAGATAAGATAGCCATAACCGCAGGTGCGCTGACGCATCACTCAATGCCACACGTGACCTAAACGATGCACGGAATTTATTGACCTTTGCTTTTTTACTTGGTGACATTTGACACGCTACGTTATCATTAAATGCCGCCATATTTATTTACTACACTTCGTTTTTAATTTTAAAAATCATGAAATCCGTAATTTTATTAAATGAAAATGTATCTCATTGAAACAGTCTTGGGCTCGTGCATAAATCATGCGAGGTTTTTTCCGCTACTTTTTTAACGTTCGCTCGCCGAAATTTACAATATTTCTTAATTTGTTCGTCGTAGAAAAATACACGTGAGGTCTCTCCTTGTAACCCCCCCCCCCCCCTCCCCTAACGTGATCTTTCGTGATGTTTTCTTTGACCTCCTCCCCCCCCCCCTATAGGACCTCGCGTGATTTATGCACAAGCCCCTTTCTGAAAATTCGTTTAGGTATGTTAATTTATGGAAGTAAAATAATGTAGTTGAGTAAATTATTGTAGAAGTGTATGATTTATTGCACTACACTATTTTTTTTAAAGTGTATTAATACAAAAGCATCTTTAAAAAAAAACTGTAAATTACAATATGAAGGGTCTACGGAAACAAAATGTACAATTCAAATTACAGAAGGGAAAACCACCTTTAAACAGAATAAGGTGTGAATTTGCCCTGATTTTTTTAAACACTGGACGTGTTTTTTCCGTGTACCCTTCATATTATCATCTTGTACAGCATTTTATTTATAAAGTTAACTTTATCGAAGTCTACGAACTACAGATTTAAACCTATAGGTAATTGAATCGCTATTAATGGGTTTGTTTTCAGAATAAACTTGATAAAACCTAATGATAACTGAAAAACTTATTCAAAACTATGGAATCTAGAGATAGGAAACACGAGTTGAATCATTTAGACCTTTTTAGTAACCTATCACGACCTAGATATTAGCTAATACCTACTGTGCAACCGAGTATTGATCACTAATGACTGATAAGGCTTGGAATAAATAATACATAAATAAGTTGACTCAGCATAGAAACATTCCTATCCAATGTCACAGAACGCCACGAAACCACAAATGTCTTAAAGTCACATATTATTATTATCTTAAGCCTACTAGGTACTATATCCATACAGGGTGATATTTGGGTCGAGGAGAAGTACCTAAACAAGGAACTAGGAACGGTCATGCTGAACGAAAAAAGTCGCTTAATGAGTTGATAATTGTTAAGTATGGGTGAACTCTTAATTAGAAGTTTTTTTTTCGTGATTTCTTGGTTGTTTAAGTTACTGCATTGTCCCGAAATTGTGGTAGGCTAGCTCTTTGTGAGACGAGTCGTGAAAAACAAATATGATTTCCGCATCTACAAAACGGCTTTGGGCTCTACTTTTCACTTACGATCAGAGTCGCGTTTTATAAAGTTACAATTTTCAATTTTACTGTTTTCCTCTCTTTCTAGCCAATATGTGCGTGCGTTAGAGAGGCAAACAGCAAAATTGTATAAAACGCGACCCAGGAGGAGTGGAGCCACTTTGTTGTGTCAATAAAAAAAAATGGCAGATCAGCCGGCCTAGCCAAGATGACAAATTTGTACGAAAAGGCCCGTGATAATTTCTATACATTATTACGGTCACGTGACTTATCGCTTATCGTATCCGATTGCAGAATGTCATCACGGCTAGACCTGGGTGCTTAGACAAGTTGCCAATCGCTAGCGCTTAATCGTCAATCGTAAACGAAAGCCAGCTAACTGTCTTTGTCGCACTAATATGAAAGAGTGACAGAGGAGGAAAACTTCGATACGCTACTAAGCGATTGGCAACTTGGCAAAGCAACCTGCACGTTATTTGCTACTACTTACGTGTCTACGAGCAAAGAAAGACTTGGACTATTCTCCCGATTAAACCGATTAATATAATATAACAAGTTCCAAACTAACCCGCAATCAAACATTTGTTTTAAGTTAAAGAACTAATTCCGCCGTGTGTCAATTTGTCAGGAGTTAATAAAGCAAGAAGGTAGTTCTTTGTGCGCGGTATCAGAACTCGGCTTCATTTCCGGGCTTGCCTCTCGTCGAACAACGCTCGGGCTCAAGGCAGGAGATGAAGCGGAATATGATATCTATAAAGGACTAAGTCAAAGGATGAAGCGAGTTAGGTACCTAAACTATGGCTGGTGCCACATTAATGTGAATCTACGGACGAGCAGGACATCGCTATGTATCTATATAGCACTATCTCGCATGCAAACGGCAGCGCCACTGTGGTATTAACCTTTAAAGAATGTCGATTTGTTAACAATTAGAGCAAGAAGGTAGTTCTTTGTGCGCAGTATCTGAGCGCGGCTTCATTTCAACAACGCTCGGGCTCAAGCCAGGAGATGAAGCGGGCCATTTGGATATGAAGGACTAAGTCAAAGGATGAAGCGAGCTGAACTATGGCTGGTGCCACATTGATGTGTATCTACATGCGATGATGGCGTGTGAGCGGATTAGCGCTGTGTATAAGTGTATAGCACTGTCTCACTTACAGACTGTCACCGCATACGGGTGTGGTGCTAGTATTTATGTATAGCTTATAAAAATGACAAATTTGTCAAGAGTTAGAGCAAGAAGTTAGTTCTTTGTGCGCGGTATCTGAACTCGGCTTCATTTCCGGGCTTGCCTCTTGTCGAACAACGCTCGGGCTCAAGGCAGGAGATGAAGCGGAATATGATATCTATAAAGGACTAAGTCAAGTGCTTAAGCGGGCTATGTTGGTTATAAAAAAATAAATTAAAAGATGAAACGAGTCGTGTTGGTTATAAAGAGTAATTGAAAAGATGAAGTGGTATGATATGTTAGTTATGAAGAACTAATCGTCTGTGTAGATTCATAAGGAATTAATAAAGCAAGAAGTTTGTTCTTTAACTTTATTTCCGTAGGCATTCCTTGAGGCAGGTTGTAAAATTTCGTACAATTGTGTGGTAATAGTAAAGTATGTCATAGTAAAAGTTTTTCAATACAACTACTGTTATCTTTACAACCATGACCCTAACCCAGAGGACATCAGGGAGAATATTCAGTGTTCTTATTTCGTCATTGTCGTCTCGGCAATGACGAAATAAGAACGCCGTAATCAATGTTATTGTTACTAATCTATTAATAATCGCGGTATGACAATGACGAATCGGAGCGGTTAAAACGCTCCTCGGAGAATCATTCATCACATCGTGAACTATTTTAAATCACTAAGTGCGTGTCGCTTATTGCTTGCACCACAGCCTAAACAAGATGCGGGATTATCACATTGTTTTGTTTTTGATTCATTGCCATTTGTTCGAGCCCGCCACTTCGCGATCGGATGTTTTAATTTATACGCGACCGTTGGGTTTTGTTATAAATTGTAGTGTTGACAATTCTCAGTGTGTTGGAATATTGTTTTGTTTGTGCTATTGAATGAATCATGTTTTCACGTGGTTTTATTATGTAAATAGGTGTAAAGGACATGTTTATATTATAATTATGTATAGCCCTAAAAGATGTCATAATTATATTGATGTAATTATACTGTGTATTAACTTGGTCAAGTTAGGCTTTTCAGAAAATGGGTAATCACTAGTTTTCAAGTATTCACTGTTGATAAATATTTGCTTCTGCGATCTGTCATTGTGAAGCGCGAATAATATGAATTAATGTAACCACCAAAATGACGAAATTGAGTTAAGTATACCGTTCGACTGCAAATTTCCTGCTCTATCGAACAGTATATTTCGGTGCATGGCGTGAAGAACTTGATAAATCGAGATATTTTGGTAAACAAAAATAAATTTAATTTATGAAAGATAGAAGTTCAAATTCCTTCTACTTTTCATCTCGAGTTATCAAGTTCTTCACGCCATGCACCGATTTAAAATGTTGATATTTGGAAAAAATGTCGAATACGTTAACAAAAACTATTTCGTTTTTTATTAAGGTATGTAAAGGTTTCAAAAAATCATAGACAATATTTTAACGTAAGTACGAATTTGTAAGTACAAAATATGTCCTTCCTAATGTACTCACCATATTATTTTTATAAATGTCAATGCTGTAAGCGCCATCTGTGATGTATGACTTATAAGCAATTCGGTTTCAATTTGTGAGTTACACTAAGTTACGAAATCCACTTTTGATGATTTTCATTAAATGATTAACGTAACTCCAAAATTTTTAAAAATATTTAACGTAAGCACCAGCCATTTCTTGAACTACAACTGTGGTCGCAGTTAGTAACTGTGTGTCCAATAGACCTCTCAAAAATAAAACAAACAAGATAAACATCATTTCAATAGGATAATTAACTAAATAGATACAACATACTTTATAAATGTCAAATTAGTTTTTGGGCTCTCCTGAAAAATCGTCATTTGGTGGTTACATTAATTCATATTACAACTGACGACATATCCAAATGAAGTACTAATTGCAAAACATGTAGTGAACGAATGAATGACTTGCGTCAAAATATTGAAGCAAATCCCTTGAACAAGCTTTTTGGTCAAACTTACAGTTGTATTGGGTTTGCTGTCAGTACGAAAAAAAACACTAATTTCAAACTCCCCGTGTGTTTACATGACATGTTGATGTGTGCATGACCTCAACTCTCGTGGAACTATCTATAACAAATCGTAATGAAAGTACATTGCTTTTAAAATTCGAATTTTTATTCAAATAATGCAAACACGTTACCACCGTTACGATCCTGCCAATATTTTTTAGTATAAGTACTTAATATAACTGCATAAATATGTGAACATAAGACAAAAGACGAAAGGGCAGGAAAAGCACAACGCTCAAAAGTAACGTTCCACTTGCGACCAGATAACTCGAGCGACGAGCACCATCGTCCGGATGATAGATTAGCCAGCTCTCCGCGAGAGACGGAGATAGCACACGGATTCGAACAGAGACAGCGTGCTGTATTGCATGTTACTTAGTTTGGAGCGCTTATGATCGAGCGTTAAAACGCATGGCTGCTACGCAGCGGTCGTGGGTTCAATCCCCGGCTCGTACCAATGAGTTTTTCAAAAAACTTTTATTCCTACTAAATATCATTTGATATTCAGGAGTGCTAAATGGTGAAGGAGAACATCATGAGGAGACCTACATACATCTGCGAAGAAATTCAAGGGCGTGTGAGAAGTTCCCAACAAGTATTGGGGCAGCTTAGGGACCACGCAATACAGGCACGTTTGATATTGAGTTGCGGAAAATGGTCAGAATACAATACAGTACTTACCTATAGTTCTTTTTATACAACACATTATAAACATTGTTGAGAAGTTGTAGTATTATTTGTTTCATTAATATGTGAAATTCATTAACTTGAACTTACCTATGTTATGGATTAAGGGTTATAACATTTAGCTGTGTTAACGAATTCGAATACTAATTTATTATTATGTTTCTTATAGAAAAGCATCAAAACCGCCTAAACGTATATACGTCCCGTTTTTCTCCACGAACTAGGTAATTGCTTTACACGCTAAAATCCTTAGCCGTCTAATTCCCACAATTGCCCAATAATCATCCTCTCGAGCGATCGCCGTGCGAAGGCAGATTGGCCGCGCGCGGCGCTCGCCGATGGCCCTCGAGATGCAATCGCCGCTTGCCGCGCCACGACTCAACCTTTATGAGGGGTTATTGATACAGCGCTGAGTGGAAGAAACCTTTTCGAGGGAGTTTTAACTGTTCTTTTTACGGTTTCCGTTGGAAAATTATTTAAATTATACCTAAGAACAATCGCTTAGGTACCTACTAATATTTTTCAACCGGTAGGTATAGACGATACAATCAAGTATAACTTCAAAACGACACATCTTGTACTGTCAACAAAAAATTTACAAAATAACGTGTGAGTTTTCAAGGCCGTGTTTTTTTAATGTCATATTTTGTAAGTTTTTTTTAATAAGGCAATCTTATTGTGACAGACATTATAATGACGCTTAGACATAATGCATATAAACAGAAAATAAGCCATTTCCATCCGGCAAGCGTCAAAATGGGACGCTTTATTAAAACAGTCATATTTGTGGTAAGTAATTTTATTTAAAGAAAAACTTAGAATAGTCGTTCGCCATACTATATGGTCCCAAAAGGTAAACAGCCCCTTTACTAAGATTGCACTGTCTATCCTTCTTGTCTATCTGTTAGCAGACTATCTCATGGATCGTGTTACTGGTATTAATATAAGTACTTAGATACACCCGGTTTTTGCTGTACTTAAGTATATAATAACAGTAACAGTATTAGTTACAATATTTTCTTTCCAATTTCTCGCAAATGTACAGTTTCCAATATGTACACGTGCAGTAACATTTATCAAATAATCTTCAGCGCAGTCGTGGGAACAGCCTAGCCTTTGCGCCTGCGCGATATTGCACTACTTACAGAATCTTATCCGACATCGGTTACTAATGATACCTCGAAAACGGAAAGATCTACAGTTTCGGCTTATAGTCAGTTGTAATTTTTCTAAGAAAATGAATATAATTGGGATATTTTTGCATAAATTGAAATAGTCTTAAAGTAAGCTCAATCAGAGCTTCTGTTGTGGGTACTAAGCGAAGATTAGTTAGTTAGTTTATCCTGGCTTTTTCCGCAACTCGACATCGATTGTGCCTTTATTATATCTATTGTATCTATTATACGTATCTGATATATAATCGGTGTATATTTATAATTTATATAGTATTAAGTAGTGTGACTACTGGGGAAAAAATAAAAGCACAAATCAATATTTAGTTAATAAATAATTTGACTTGTGTTTTCACAATAAGTTTAAATTATGGTGCCTTTTCTGAGATTTGCTCAAGCTTTATAATCATTTTTATTATAAAACAGTGAACAAAACTTACCTCTTCAATCAAAAATCACGAAACAGAGCCTAGATTGTTGTTGCCTACATTATTAAAAAACTATGCGAGCAGGATTCTTATTAATATCACAAACATGAGCAACTTCGTAAAAAAGCCATACCATACCAGACTCAACACTAAACTAACAATAAACATTATTGTCTTTATATCGATAAAAAACAGTACCTAGGCATACCTAGGTCCAGTGTCAGGCAAGTACCCCCATTTGCCACCCCTTGCCCCTGTGCCTACCAACAGGCGAATTAATCAAAAACCCCATATTCCTAGCATGAAATATCGTTAGTATTCACCTATAAGCCTGAATTTCACAACCTCCTGCGCAGATCGGATCGCGCGCATGATCTACGCGCCGGCATTAACGCCGCCAGGCCCCGCCCCCTCACGCGTACGCTTTTAGTTTCATTTCATTACATTGTTTATTGGCCTGTTAACAAACAACGCTAGTTTCTAAAATTGTATGTTTTATAGGGTTAAACAATGATAATGAAACAAATAAATATCAATGGGCATATTGGGCATTCTTACATAATATCGGCCTAAAAGTGGTAAACCACATTTTTAGTTGACTATAATATGTTAACATGCACTCTAACCTACCTTTATTCTGACCTTGCCTGTGAAGCTGATGCAATGCTCATTTTTAATCATTACAGGTATGTATGTCAATCATTGCATTATACACATACCTACTATACTGTATCTGTATACCGAGAAAAAATAAGTTAAATTATTTAATGAGGACTTTATCAAATTATACTCTTACAACATAATTAGACAAGAACCCAAGACAGATCAATAAATCTAATCATTTAACATCACAAATCACAAGTCAAGTCAATCACAAGTCAGACAATAACATCCACTTTATATTAACCCTTAAATCGACAACGACACTTTTTTTGAAAAAATACATGAAACTATAGTTTTTATGCCTATTTATATGATTTTAAATAACAGAAAATTAATAAAAAAAATCGCTTATGGATAGTTTTTTAGAAATCATATGTCAAGTATGTTGCACGTTACCAACTATGCAGTGAATAGGTATTGGGCTTGAACGTCCAGTATTTTTGCCATTGCCAATTGTACGGTTAATTTAGTTTATTATATTTTTAATTTTTTTTTACATATATTACATGAAACAAGATATTTTATGTAAAAATCCTTATTAAAGGACTTATAATTTCAATAAGTAAGTAGTAATATCTTAGAACCTGTGGACTATAAATGAAAAAAAAGGGACACTGAAATTCAAGGCTGACATAGAATAATATAAGTTTTTATAAATGGTAAATATAAATTCACCTGGTTCTATGTCAGCCTTTGATTTCAGTGTATCTTTTTTCTATTTGTAGTTCACAGGTTCTACGATTTAGGTTCACAATTTAGTAAAATCAATGCAGTTAGAGCGGCTTAGTTTACTTGGCTCATCATCAACAGCGATGTCCTAATGATGTCCTTATCATACGGGAAGCAAAACTTTTTTCAGATTGACTTTAGTTTACATGTTTGTTGGACTCTTCTCCGAGTAAATTAAGTCGCTCCAATGAAAAATCAATACTGAAAGTCACTGAAAATATGCTGTTTTCTGTACTGCTGTGCAGCATTTTCCTCGTCTGAGTTTTTGGCATCTAGGACTTTTTTTAGACTTGAAATCACACAGCTTTATTAGAAATACATTACATAAAAATAATATATAAATATATTAATAATTCTTTGACATAATGGGCAGCAAGAGCTCATTGAGTGTGAAGATTTATTTCGTTATTAGTACCTACGTCGTTATGAGTAGTATGTAAAAAAATGGCCATATAGCAATATTATGATATAGATGTTATTGCAGGTCACTTAGTACTAGTTTTTACATAAAAAGTGTCCCATTTTCATTTCATTTGAGTGTTTTTACTCGAAATTATAATTGTGTTGATAAAGTACGGCAACATTGGCAACGAGAAAAATACTGGACGTAGTTAAAACACCGTATCATTGGCAACGGGAAAAATACTGGACATAGCAACAACAACATAAAACATGGCGTAGTTGCCAACGGGAAAAATACTAGACATTCTACTTTGCAAGTAGTAAACTCATTGATGAACTGTGTTAGAAGTTTCAAGTAAACAGAAATATGTACTTCAAGTATTAAGTTGAATAGATGTGCAAATTAAACAATACCTTATCACACAAAATTACGAAAAAAAAATTGTTAACGTTAGGCCGGGCGACGTGTCCTTCCCAATTGGGTATCTTGGCGGCGATTTATGACAAACTAGCGTTTCTGTTGGCTCGACACATTTTTTTTTTTCAGAATAATAATCATTATGCAATAGACTTACACTGCTTAGTTTTCGCTTCAGCGTTTTGGTTTCTTGTGTAGATTTTTATGTTTTGGATGTCTAGTATTTTACCCGGTATCGAATTAAGGGTTAATAATATAATAAAGGTATATACTCCTACATGTACCTATTACAAGTAAACTACAAATCCAATAGATCATCCTGCCAATACCCGAGGTTACGTTTTACCCAGCCTTATCTCCAAATCGGGCGCCCGAACTATTAGGCGCCCGCAAACACAGCTCTTAGACAATCGCGGCCTTATCTATGCAACTGTGAAGCTACAACCAGTTGACAAAGTGCACTACGGGATAGTGCAGCCATTACTCCCCGTGATTCATATCACACTCCCCCCTAAAACCCCCACGAACCGAAAGCGGGGGCTTTCTAACAGATAACAGCGTGCGGTGTCCAGATACCTATTAAAGATGCACATTGGCATTGACGACGCGCCCAAGCGAAGCCAAATTAAAAAAAAAAGTAAAAACAAACGTCAAAGTGACAGCGCCAAAACTAGTCACAAAGGTGAAACAATCAACAAATTCGCATCATACTCCCGGATCGGACATTTATTGTCTCCTATCGTGGCATTCCACCTCCGTTGTTTACAACAGAGACGCTCAATTTGCTCGGGAGACTTTTTATCTCATTTTTGCTAGCTTTTTTTCGAACAAAGACTCGATATGACAGGCGATGTACTGGACGAAAAAGAGAAACGAGTAATCGCGGGCAATCGGACAAAAACAGAAGGAGCGGGCGCGGCAGCGCGTGACAATTGCATCTGCTGCCGCCATGTTGGATTATTGTGCCTCTATTCGATTAAACGTCGAGACGTTTGTTTTAGTTTGTCATGTCCCGATGTAATTGCTTCCGTTTTGGCGAGATAAGTTTTTGGTTTAGGATTTATTGGGATGTCTGGTTGTGCTTGCAGGCTTTGATAATTGTATTAAAACATCTTATGAATGTTGAATGGTGCTTGTCTGCCTCTAACTCTTTTGGTCATTAAATGAAGATGGGTTTATTCGGTGGCATTGCTTTCCGATATCCTCTTATATTGGATTCTTAACATAGTCTACAGTACTAAACTATACATAAGTAAAGAGGTCAGCAAGGCTCGTCCATGTATCTCACGTGCGTCACACTTTCCGTACAAATACTACCAAAGAAAAGACCAAGTTTAGCAAAGCCCGAGAGATTATTTTGAGTAATACAATTTGATTTATTCAAAAACAGATGATATTTCACAGTATTTATTAATATTTAGTTTAGTGTGTTGACAGTAAGAATTTTTTATTTTTATTTTATTTATACAATTGTTACCACCCCAACTCTTCCCGTGGGTGTCGTGAAAGTCGACTAGTTAAGGGATTGAAGTGTCAAAGTCAAACTATTCTTTATTCAAGTACGCTTATTAATAAGCATTTTCGGATCGTTTGACTGTCACTGACATCATTCACTTATTGAAGATTGATGATAGGCAGCAGCGCCATCATAGTGCACTGCTGCGATCGCCACCTAATGCGTCCATACGCATAGGTACTAGAAAGACCTATGTTCAGCAGGGTACCAAAATAAGCTGACGGTGTACTGCTGATGGTCTAGAACATGTCATAGTGACACCTAGTAAGAGGTTTTAGAGGTTTCTAACTATGTGTTTTACAACGTTACTTTGACATGGTTCCCAACTAGCCTAGGGTTTTGGTAGACTGTATGTTTAGTCACCCGTGTGGTGACGGCAGTAAGAATACATTTGTCACCACCCCAACTCCTCCTACGGTTGTCGTAAGAGTCGGCTAAGGGATTGAAGTGTCACGACCACTATTTGATAAAAGATTGATGATGGGCAGCAGCGTTATCATAGTGGACACATTACTGCGATCAGATCACCAATCCGCTTGCCCAGCGTGGCGATTATGGGCATATTACCTCCTAATG
>JALPQI010006182.1:0-64296 GCA_025490895.1 Thaumatotibia leucotreta
GCAACTGTAAACGGTTGTGCCACGGGACACCACATGCATTTAAAAGCAGTAATACAACTATTTTTACATATTACTTCTTCGTAGAACGCATCAGCATTGAAATACGGCGAGGAAATGCCGCCAGCATCCTCGGTACAATGCTACAAGGGCCAATCTTAGATGTAGGTTAGTTAGATTTACTTTTACACCTCGGACGTTAGGTGATCTTGGTCGTTTTCCTTTGGTATACGACATCTAATATTTATAACTAGTTACATTCAATTTATGTAGGTATATAAATTGTACAATTTTGAAAATAAAGAAAGTTGAGAATCCAAAAAAAAAACATTTTTTTATACCATTTTTGTCTCAAACTGTATGGTCGCGTGGCGGCAGTGCTAAGAAAACATTAAATTTGACCACCATCCTAAATCCTAATCCAACTCTTCCCGTGGGTGTCCTAAGAGTCGACTAAGGAATTGAAGTTTCACTGACCATTAATTTATCCTCGTGTAGGCTTATGATGGTGCCGCGTTTATCCGATAACTGATAAACGTTGCCGTAACGTTCTGACATGTTTACATTAGGATCGAAAGAACTCACGATTCTGAGTAGAAATAATATAAAAAACACTTATGTTACAATAACCACCAAATTAAAAAAAAAAACGACTTAAACTGGTTTGGGTCATTGTCAGATTTAGGTTATCGTCTTTTCGATGGACATACCCAAAGTTAAGGAATTTCTGTACTAATATTGGGATAAAACAATTAACGGTACAACTAGGTTCTCCGGTCTATAGCCTTAAACAAACAAATCGTAACATAAATTTATAAAAGCTGTTAACTTTTGACCACTGAGTGAACAACTTTTGTTTTTCCGACTGACAATGACCCGTTTTTTCAAGATCCCATCATCACGGTTTGTTTTGAAGTCGATTAAAAAATCGGTTGGCGTGATATTGAGTTATTCGTCTATTTGTCGTACACATGCTTAATGCTAATTTAAGACTCATATGGTTTTATCTTGAATACCAGTGTCAGAATGGACCAAATTAAAATAGCACCAATCGGTGAGCATCAGCATTCAAAATAAAAATATATAAAAGAACTACCTTTAAATAGATTCAAAAATCAAGTAACCAAACTCTTAAGTGAAAAGCAATATTATAACTTAAAGGATTTCCTGACTGAAGATATTTTAGTAATTTAGTTATATTTAAGTTATATGTATTTGCATGCTAGTATTACACTATACAAATAGCAGAATAAGATACTTACTCGTAGTGTTGCTTACCAACTATGGACACCGATGTTGCTACTTATTCCAAGCAAATAAAGATTCTATTCTATTCTATTCTATTCTAAAGAATAGTTTTGTATGTAGTTGTATTACTGCATTGCACCTGTCTGTGCACTGTGATGCGATCCTGCATGCATAATGCAAGCCGCTTGTGGAGATTACGGAGGCATGCCGATGCCGATTGGCCTGGTATTTGCTTTGGCAGTGCGGGACGTAGCCAACGAACGTTTCGGGTCAGATCTACGGTAATATTAAATAATGGAATGAATGTTAAAACTTAATACATATGTGCCTTAAACAGACTTTGGGTACTAGCTGATATATACCTACATACTAATTTAAGATAGTTAAAGTCGTTATTGTTGTATGATATAGGTTAGTTTAGTTCGCAAATTTCATTGTGTTTTTCTTAAAATTACTTATATAATAAATATCATTTGATATTCACAAGTGCTTTGCGGTGAAGGAAAACATCGTGAGGAAACCTGCATACACCTGCGAAGAAATTCAAGGGTGTATGTGAAGTCCCCAACAAGTACTAGGCCAGCGTTGGGACCACGCAAAATAGGCACGTTTGATGTCGAGTTGCGGAAAAATGGCCAGAATACAACATACAACAACAAATGTTGTATTTAATGTACATATATGTATACATAGTTCGAAACAGCCAGAACTTGCGATTTATCTCCAATGCCTACGTCCAGCAGTGGACTGAGATAGACTGATGATCTGTGTATGTTTTACAAATGAATTGGACGATAAATGTTAATTATGTAAGTATAATTTAGGTTAAACTCGGATTTTGTGGCATGAACGTTTAGGATTTGGGACCTACTTAATATACATGTAAAGATGGATTTAGACCAAACGAGGTAATGCTCATTCTATCCCCCACTCTTCGTTACACATAACGTGATTCGTCAAAATTCGTTAATTTCGTAGAGTGGGGGATATAATGAGCATTCGCTCGTTTGGTCTAAATCCACCTTCATGTATCGATATTGCTATCATACACTGGGAAAATCTTAAGATTTATTGTTAACCCTATAAAATCGCAACGTTTGCATAATGTGAGTATTATGAATATTATGATCATGTTCAATGGCGTAACCCGAGTGCAATGCGCGGGCGCAGCCGTCAACGCAGCAACACGTCAATGTCAAGCTCTGTCAAGGTCCTCTAAGATACCTAAAGGTCCTTACAGATCTCCATTTTCTATTTGTCATAATCATCATCATCATCATCATATCAGCCGAAAGACGTCCACTGCTGAACATAGGCCTCCCCCAAAGATTGCCACAATGACCGGTCCTGCGCCACCCGCATCCAGCGGACTCCTGCGACCTTCACCAGGTCATCAGTCCACCTTTTGGGGGGCCTACCCACGCTACGCATTCCGGTACGTGGCCGCCACTCAAGAACCATCCCGCCCCAACGGCCATCGGTTCTACGCGCAATGTGCCCCGCCCACTGCCACTTCAGTTTGTCATAATACCCGGGGATTATGAGTCTAATGGGTCGTTTTCGTGCTTCACATCACCAGCCTATCTCAGTCCACTGCTGGACGTAGGCCTCTCCTATTAACTATGCGTATAGACACATTAGGAGGTAGGTAAATGCCCATGATCGCCACGCTGTGTAAAAATAGGAAGTCATTATTAAAAAGCCCCTATTCCAAAAAATATATTATAAACTATCTTGAAAATATTTGAAAACTCTCTTTGAAATCAGGCCTTTTGCAGCATTTTATATGAAAAATTACACCAAGTTAAAGTATCGGTCAGTGTGCTCATCATGAGCTCCCGCCGTGGGCTTAACATGGATATGCTTTCTATACCCTTCGCACCAATATGCAAGTGCATGCATCCTCGTTAAACTCACGGGCACCTCATGATTGGCACACTATTGCTATGGCCAGTCAGTTCAATACATCCATTATCGACATATGGACGTTTCAAAATACGAGAAATAGTTCGGTTATTGACGTAACCGGACGAACGGATCGGACCGGGGAAAGCACGTGGGGATAAATATTTTGCCGTGCGCACGCGCCGCGAATGCCATTGCTGGGCTATTCACAAACAGAACGCAGAACTGCGACTATACATAGGTCAGTAGATAAGTTTTGCAATACCAACTTTTTAAAGCTGACCATAGGCCGCAAAATCATGTTCGGTGGTCAAACAAGTACCTAAAGGTACTTTCTTCTGTTTATCCGAATATAACAGATTGGGATTTTAAAAATGTGGGCGCCGATCAGAGATAATATTTATTTATTTATTTAAGGTTTATTGCACAAAATACAAATAAATGTACAAATGGCGGAATAATAGAGATATGCTTCTTCTTCGTTTTATATTTATCTACTTGTTGCAGAACTTATCTAGTGATCTATGTATAATATAAACATGGGCATCTAACGAGAACTCAAAAATATCCAAAAACTAGATTATAATGGCTGAAATGGCGCTTTTCTTATCATTGCGCATTATGTATGTCGACGCGACGCAACATCTTTGATAAATGCGAATAGAATATTGTCGACCAATACTTTGATGGACCAATCACAACTGTTTATAAATAGCGGTTTAAGCTCATACTTTCACTATAGAGACAACGTATGAGATAATTGCTCTAAATGCCACTATGCATTAGTAGCGTGATGCATTGAAGAGGATGTGACACTAAACTTGTCAACAAAATTTCAGGACCGCTTTTCAAAGGCAATTTAGGTAGTATGGCATGCAGCTACCACGTTTTACTTCTTCGTAGACGCAGAAAAATTCAAATCGTTGTGTTTTTGAAAACCATCTCTACAAAGAACTTCCTTTCGGTCTAGACTACTGTCAACTCATGAAACATAATCGAAATATATCAATTACATTTGATTGTAAAGCTCAATTTATACTAGCAACTTTCACAAACACGGAGAAAGGATTTTCATGAATATCTCTGGCATTGCCCTAATTTTAGCCGTTGATTAGAATCACATATGTCACGCGTCATCGGTGCAAATGCGTTGTGATCTGCGTAGCGATGCATTTGCATCAGAGTTTGACTGATTCGTCTGGTTGCGCGCAATGTCTGTCATTGATTTAACTGTGTTGTTTTGAAACCAAATACCGTTTAAAACTTGCTCATCTTATTTTTTCAGGGATCCGTTCAATGACCCATCATCATTTCAATCGAAAAACGTCCACAGATGGACATAGACCTCCCCTAATGATCACCAATATGACCGGCTCTGTGCTGCTTGCCTCCATCGGCCCCCGCGACCTCGACCAGGTCGTCGGACCATCTTATGAGAGGTTTTCCTACACTGCGTCAGTCCAGCAGTTTCTGGCCCCATCGGTTATTTTATCTTCTGGCAATGTGTCTAGCCCACTGCCGCTTAAGTCTGGCAATGGACGCAGGTGGTCAGCATGGCATTCAGCTTTCTGGTATTTGCCAATCCCTTGAGTGGCTGTGTCTTTCGTATGCGTCCAGTTTTTAATATTATCTAAGTATCCAGTTATTTGTGTCAGCCTACGAAGCTGGAGGTTCCGGGTTCGACTCCCGGCGAGGGCATTATTTCTGTACTTATTTAGTATAAATATTTGTTCCTTGGTCGTGTGGTCGCTACATATTTTTTTGGGATTACAACCTTCTTAAGTGAGCAAAGTGAGCCCTGAAAAATCCAAGGACGACGGAGGCTATTTCCATATATCATAAAGTCATAATAGCTTAATAATATTACCAAGTTCCGTAAACAATTGAAAAGGAGCGTTCGAATAGCCAATCAGAGATAAGAATAAAGATTAATCACGATGTCATTCGGTAACAGTTTATTTATATATCCCTGTCTTACACACCTTTCCTCAACTCCAAATAGCAGTAACACTATCTGACGATTGCAGCCATTTCAAACGCTATTGACGAGGTATAAAGCTCTATTTCGAAGACTCGTAGATTGGTCTATAACGTCTTATAGTTGTAAACATGATATGTGTTCTAAGAAATCCCTTGTCAGTACGGCTAGACTAATTTTAGTTTTGGCAATAATAGTAATCCTATAAATTATAGTCATTCATGCACAGTAATGGTTTCAAACGCCTTGAATGAGAGTGATAGGTGATGTGTGGTGGTTTATGCAAATTCATTAACCAAAAATGTTGGTAGGTATCGTAGTTAGGTATTTATTCGTTAAAATGTAATATTATCATTAAAGCAATATACACTAAGCAAAAAAGACCGAAAGAAGAAGAAAGGTATTTTTGAAAATTATTTCAAGTATGGAATAAAACTATGAAAACGGATAAATTCGCGTATATCAATTAACTTTAACTTCATTTCGAGGGTTCATGGTCTGCGGGCGACTGACAATGGAGGAAAATTGATAGATCTACCTCCATCAAAATAAGAAAGATAAGTACAAAACTACCCACAAAGAAAAATATAATAAACCACAGACAATCCTTATTAGAATATATATATTAACCCCCTTATTCATAAACGTTTGTTAACTTAACAAGCTGCTAATAATTGTTTGTCCCTGTTGCTCTTATGGACACATTGTTAAGACCGAAAGGGACAAACAATTATTAGCGGCTTATTAAGTTAACAAACTTTTATGAATAAGGGGGTAATTCTACAAAATCCGTATTAAGTAGATATAATAATTCAAATACCGGTAAAGTTAATTTTTGCGTAGATAGATACCCATGATTTACAAGTGCCAATTACGCGGTTTTGCACTATCCCGATATGTGTCAAGGAAGCCAGTTTAATCGGGCCATACAACGTATGTGCAATAGTGCATAATGGAACAATGCTTGCATCAGATTACTGTAAAGTGCAGCTGCGATTCTGCCAGCATTAGGATTAAATTAAACTAACCTATAAAATTTGGAATATTATTGGATATTCAACTTTACTGCTTGGTGATAAGAGATTGAAGATAGAAGGAGATACGACCTAGCGAATTACGTGACTATTAAATATCTGGTGCAGCGTACATCGTATGGTCTTACATTTAAAGGAAAATATTATACAGGATGACATAAAATTAGGGCATTCCGGCTTTCTGTGAGGTTTTGGGAGGCAGAATAATGAATAAGCCGCTTAGGAGATATTTTTAGAAATTTGTTCAAGTTTCAGAAGTAGTCGTTCTGAGTATTACCTATAGCACCTGTACGCTTAGCACATGATTGGTATGTCAGTATGTCGCCGCGAGATAGATTTTCCATCTTTTACTAACTATATGAATAAAAGAGGGATGGATAGTCTATCTCGCGGCGACATATTGAAGCAATTTAAAAAAACAACCCTTCTAAAACTTCCAAACACCTCCTAGGATACTTATTCTGTTTGCCTAAACCTCACTGGCAGCGGGAATGCACTTATTAACAGATTTTTTTTTAAATTTGTTTTGTTTCTTTTCACGTAGCTAGTACAATATTTTTGAGAAATATTCTTTTATCTCAGGTGGTACTCGATCGTAATCCTTTTTTAAAGCCCATGCATGATCTGAGATCTACTATTTCTTCTTGATATATATTTTACTAAATTACCACAGTTGAATAATTACGGCATGTAGACCATAGTTGAAGTAACTCCTACAGTACATTATACAGTAGCTGTCGCATTGATGTGTTCGAGCGAGGGCGATGGACTAATTTTATGTAAGTATTGAATAAGGTCCGACCGAGATCCATATTTTAGTCTCGGCCGAGACCGAGACCAAGAATATATTTGATTCTTGGCCGAGACCGAGATCTCGGTCGGACCTTAGTATTGAGTAAACGCTAACGTAAACGTTACTTATCAACTCGTGGTAAGCACAGTTTACTCCGTCGGAATGCATAAACCATAAAGAGCTATAGTCTACGTGCGCGATGGCCTATTTGAGGATCCACTACGTAGTACCTATATTCCACATAGGATTGCCAGTAGGGCTTACAATACCGGTATTTTTGAATGGATAATCCCGGAAAATACCGGTATTGGAAGTCCTAGTTGCCAGACATATTGTAATATAAAGTATTGTATTTGTAATTCACCTGTATGTATGTACTTTACGATTTACGAGATAAAGTACGCTAAAATACTTTACTTTAAAATTAATATAAACTTAATATTAAATAGCCAGCAATCTCCTGCAGATTACTGATTACATAAAAAAAGAAATACAGTATTTTTGAGCGTGTACCTACTTTATTTTTTCAACCTTTAACCTCGTGCCAACATTATGACAAAATTTGCCTAATTAAATTGGAAATAAGTCTACTTGACTATAGAGTTAACAAAAAAGTCCATTATAAATATTGGATGTGATATACCAAAGAAAAAACAACCAAGATCACTAACGTCCGAGGTAGGAACATCCAATATTTATAATTTATATAGTATTAAGTAGTGTGACTACTGGGGAAAAAATAAAAAGCACAAATCAAAATAATTTGATTTATGTTTTCACAATACGTTTAAAAATATGTCCTTTGGGTAGGACAGATGTAGACAGGAGGTTAAACCGACATATACTGTATATCTCAAAGTAAAATCTGACAACCCTAATTCCACATGATCGCAGAATCGGATTCGGTATGCTCGCTTTATCTCAATTGTAATAGAATGCTGAAACGATATTGATCAGCGGTAAACCTTAACTCGTTGGGTTAAGAGTTATGAATAAGCAATATAGAAAACGATGCGTTTGCACTGGTGGGCTTTGTAAGGAAGACTTAGCAGTGGTTTAATATAATTTTAGACTCTAAGATAGACTTTAGGCCCCAATTTCACCACCATGACAAGTGCTACAATTATAAATTTACTGTTTCTCCAATCGGGGCGTCTATAGGCTACAGATTCAGCTTACCATCGGAAGGGCCGTGCGTTTGTTTGCCACCAACATAAAATGTAGTTCAGAAACTTTAATAAATCAGCAGTAAATTACTACTGCGGAGCAAAATTACAATTGTCACAAAAAATATGACAATTGTAGAGAAATTCTGACAAGTCGAACCGCGTGTCAAGATTTCATTAAAATTGTACTAAACCTTGCGAAAATTGTCACGGGTTTCAGAAAATAAAAAGTAGTTTATTAACGATATAATAACGTTGTTATGTTAGTAATGATTGTATGTTGGTGGCAAACAAGCACATGGACCGTCCGATAGTAAGCGGTAGTCGTAGCCTATGGTTGCCTGTGACGTCAGTAACAGTGATATTTTACAATTGTCAACAGTGACTTTAAATCATAAATAATGGTGGAACGCAGCCGGGACATTAACCTGCAGCCCCAAGAAATGGGAAACGGGGTGAATGCGAGCGGGCTGTTAAGCTGATGTGCTCATTCACCCCATTTCCCGTCGCGCATCGCGCCAAACTTCCAAAGCGTAATAGGTATAACATAGACGATCCTCTAATTTTTTTCAATTATTATATATGGTAGGCCTTCTACCTTCAAAAACTGGCAAAAGTACCTACTTATTTTGTCGTTATATTTTCACAAAAGAAAACTAAATGTCGGTTATAGCGTTTAGCTTGAAATCCATCATCGGTCATTCTATGAAAATGTCTGTCGCCAGCAGGGATCAAAATAGCCCAATATTGTAAAAAAAATTAGATACCTACTCTTTATGTAGTCCTCAATATTTTATGTATCTAATTAACAACATCGTATTTTCAAATAACTCTAATAACAAAGAATTTCTATTCCGAAGAACGACATTTGAACCGTCCTTTTGTATGGAGAAAAAAAACGAATATCCGAACAGTGCGCCCGCATCAATTAATTTTGATACATTTTATATGAAAATTAATTATACCGCGTACGGTCGAGGAATTTAATTTCCTACCCATTTCGTACCTTGTCATAGTAGATATAATATGACAGTCCTGGCAGCTTTCATATTGATTGTCACTGTGACAAGGTACGAAATGGGTAGAAAATTAAATTCCTCGACTGTAGGTACATACTTTTTGAGAATAAGCTCCTTAATGGTTCTCTTAGCGCTTAACGCCATTCAGCCATACTCATCCTAGTTAGAGAAGTAGAGCATCTTCCTTGACAGGCCAACCACTCAGCTGTGTCAAAAAAAACTTAATTCGGACACCAATAGATCTAAAAACACAACTTACAGCGTTTTTCAGCAACTCTTCCACTCCTTTCCTCGTCTCCTCCTTCAAGTCCATCATCTCCTTAATGAACATCCGCATATCCTTCCCGACCTTCGCCGAGTACTCAGTATAGAGAAGCAGAGCATCATCCCTGGCGGATCGGAGTTCGTCCTTGAGTTGTGACGTGTGACGTTGTTCGACGTCGACATCGTCGACGTCGTTCAAGTTCGGATCTTCTCGGACGTACACGTATGTTGGCTGGAAAGAGAGGGGAATATAAGAATCAACCATTTAATTTATTTAACGATTTCAAAAAAAGAACCACCCTTTTTTGACAAAAAAAATATTTTTAGGCTACTATATTTTGGTGTAAATATCTTAAATAAAGGTCCTTAGATGATGGTATACAGCCCGTGAGGTCTTATAAAAACCTTCGGATTTTACAAGAGACTTCGGTTTAGGTGCGAAGGTGATACTGCCGTTCTGCTTTCTTGATAATTCATAAAGCTTTTTAAACTTGCCTAAAAAGTTAAGGAAAGAATTAGCATCAATACAAAATAAGCCTTATTTTTATAGCACTATGCTATACCTATATTTGGTAGTGCGCAATATTGTGATTACCTAGACTCTTTATGTCATAATTTAAATAAAATGGAATCAGTACTTGAAATACGTTCAGAAACAATATGAAAGCAGAATACTGAATAAGATACCTGAAATAAATAGAACCTGTAATTGACACTGTCATTTTCTATTACACGATTTTGTCCGATTTTACCCAGAACACGAAGATTTTTTAAGACCTCACGGACTGTAACTTGTTTTTACATTTACACTTTATTTGCACATGCGCAACGTGAGCTTCTATAACTAAGTATAGACGATCATAAAAGTCATGACATGAAACGCTTAGGCAAATAATATATTATCAAAGCTAAATTGCACCCACCATAAAAATGCAATGCATTCATAACTGAAGGTGGCACAAACAAATTAAGAATGGTTTATCATCAGTGCCGGAATTTCGCATTGAAATTAGTACAAACAAATTGCAAACTTTTTAATTTTAATGGCTGCCGTAAATTCTATTTTTAAAAACTGTGACGTCATGCGTACGAGATCCGTTACTTGGTTTTAAAAATATCAAGGTTCTAGAAATACCAAGGTTTATGAATATTAGATTGGAATGCAGAAAATAAGCAAATTAACGCGTTGGTATTATTTTATTGGTTGATAACAGTGTATGTGTTACGTATTCGTAGGTACTATAAAAGTATATGTCGCATTGAGAACCCACTTTAATTATGAAACTTTTTTTAAAAGACTGCATAATTAAATTATACAGGGGTTCTTACTCAAATAATGAGTTAAATAATTATTGTTCTGACTCTATTACCAAATAATAATTGAATGCCCAGATTGTCACTATCAAAATCATCAAACAAATCAAACATGTTTTTAACGTATTTTGTGAGTTTTCTAAGGAAACTATAGCAGATTTTAAGATATTTAAAACAAATATTAAAAATATATGTATGTAATAAAATAATTATACTTTTTATTTAATTAACTTACAAAGTACATATAGCAAATAATAAAATTTAATTCTGTGTGTGTTACTAATAGTTTACAGACTTAGGTAAACATAATTATTATAGATCACGATTTGAGTTGAGTTGAGAAATAGGATGTCTGAAAAGTTTTGAAATTTTCTTATACAGAGTGAGTATAAGAAAATTTCAAAAAAATTTCAGATATCCTATTTCTCAAGTTACAATTTTTTGCCACAGTTAACATTATACGTATTCCTACCCGATTTTAGTCGCATGAATTTAATGAGCTTATTAAAATTCAGGGCATCATTATAAATTCAAAGTGGTGAGTGACGTTTTCGTATTAATTAATTTGATGACAAAATAAAGTACTGATACAAAAATGGAGTGACTTGCCCTTCGGATATTTAAAATCTTGTTTGAGTATAATAAACAGAAATTTTACTAATTATCCGGAAAATATACTTTATTTCATATCTTTCCTAACCAAAACAAACATGTCTTTGAAAATAATGACAACTATTTTATTACACCCTGCATTAATGGTAAACAAATAGTTCTTAGAAAACACCTGGGTGCTTAGCTAAGTTGTCAATCGCTAGCGCTTAATCGTCAATCTTAAACGAAAGGCAGCTAACTGTCTTTGTCGCACTAATAAGAAAGAGTGACAAAGAGGGAAAACTACGATACGCTTCTAAGCGCTAGCGCTTGGCAACTTGGCTAAGCATCCTGTCTTCCTACATGAGAGAGCGCCATCGCTTCTCTGTTCTAGCCTGAACAGGTTCTCCTCCTAAGCGTATCTAGAATTCTAGACGCATTAGGAGATAATACTCATAATCGCCAAGCTGGGCAAGCGGATTATTGATCTCAATATGACGATGCTTCTTTGATCACTGATCACACGTGTGATCAGTGATCAATCATCTATAAATCACTGTATCACCTTCTCATGTCTGTTGTTTTCCCCAATAAAGAAAATAAAATAAAATGAACGGTGAGTAACACTTCAATCCCTTAGACTCTTACGATACTCTTGGGCAGAGTTGGTGACAAATGTATTCTACTACTGTCACAACGCGGCTTCAAAATATGTATGAAATTGGCGTTTTTGGTCATAAGTAGGCTTTAGTCACAGAAAACACAATGTTGTCTAGTTAGTTTGTCCCTTAGTTGATCCCTAATTTTATTGTCTAATGAGTAACTTATGTAGATATATTTTTTGTTTTCAACAGTGCACTTTGTAACAAAGGTTTTGTCACACTAATAATAGTTTTTTTTCCTTAAGTGATATTCAAAATTAAGCTTAGAAAACAACTCTTGCCATATGCTGCCGGTTCCTATGTTTGGAATAGGTATAAATGTATGATATGACAGTACCTTGTTTTATGAAATAGACATACAAAACATGCCTTAGAAGTGTCTAATATTACTGGCAAATTTTGGATTATTTTGATTTTGACATCAAAAAAATTATAAAAAATTCATTGTAGATATGGAAAATAGACTTTTCACAAAATCCTTCCTACAAAACGCCAATTTTATAGGTAATGACGAACTACTAACGTACTAATACTAAGCTGTCATATTTCAACTTTGTCCAGCACGTCATGTAACTATATTTTCATGACACATTTATTTCACAGCAGTACTCAACAAATGGAACAATGTTACAGCCGTTACAGGTGATAAACTGAGCACAGTCGTTAGTCTATGTTTTATGCGCTTCAAACTGCACTCGAGTGGTGATTTTGGAGTAACCTTGTTAGTTGTTACAAAGGTCGCGTTGCCGAATTTTGATGACGTAATAAAGGAAGCATTAAAAAGTATGGCTTCCTTGGTGTATTTAGGTACGTTTTATGATCTAGTGCGAAAACTTGGCTTGTCATAGGTGTGTCTATCAGCAAATGTACAATCTGGCAAGAAAGAGTACTAATCAAAATTGAGTATGCGGTAGCGTCAAGCCGTACCTATAATAAAAATTTGGATTTGACGGCTATTTCATAAAGATCGAAATGTTCTTCTACTACGATTAAGCATAATACAAATTAAAACGTCATTTAATACAGTAGCGTCAATCTAAAAAATAGGGACAACTTTTTATTTTCTACCCTTTTTCGGCAGACTCTATCCAATTGGCAGAGCGTACATTCAACTCACTCATCGGAATAGGATTGGTGCATTGTGTTATTTTTTCTTTTAAATGTCGGGCAAAGGATAGTGATAAATAATTATTTTTCCCCTCACTAGCTCGTAAAGTGCTCGTTTATCCTTTAATACGAACGTGTAAAAACGTTGTGTGGCAAAGTAATGACCTTGGTTTTGGAATAACAAAACGTAAAATGCTCATGGAAATTGTTCCATATTAATGATAATTAAATAATTTGTTTGAGAATTTAGTGTAAAATACAAACCTTTATATAATATGATGATTTTAACATATCGACACTGGAAATTTCAAATGTCGTAAGGGACATTTTGTCGTAAGTACACTTTGAATTGCATAGAACTCAGAAAAAAAATCTCTATCGATCTGTATAATTAACTTTTTGATATCGCTTCAAATAAAGAAGTTATGAAGTGAATTCATTTTGTCGTAACTTCAAATTGCTTTAAAAAAAATGTTGTATGGGTCAAATTTTTTATTTGAAGAGATAACGTGTCCATTTTCAGCGTAGTATATCCTTCTTATTCATAAATCCCTATGTGGTTAGTTACTACAGCAAAAGAAGGTGCCTTTACGACATTCTATCTGATGAAATAAATACGAAACTTTGAATTCACAATGGCGTAAGGGACAAATATTTTAGGCTTTTGTGCGTTACAACACAATTTCGAAGATAGTATGGCTCTATTCTCTTAATAAACTGAGTCGTATGTACATATAAATCAAAATAATTTTAAAGTTTGATGTCGTAACTCACCTTTTAATTTTATAAAGTATACGTTACTACATTAAATACGGTACATGAATGAGAGTTACGCCTCAAAAAGGATGATATTAAAAATCTTGAAATTTTTTTTGTGTCCGTTATAACATTTTGTTTAGTTTCTTATAGTACTTGCAACAGTGCCGGCGCGACTTGACCCAGGGCGTCTCAGGAAGAGGGGTGAGGGCAGAGCAGTATTTTTACTACCACATAGATACTGCATCGACCAGCACATTTCCACTTCCACCCCTGGAGCATATACATCGCTCTTACGATTCCTCTCTGGACGGCCAACGGCTAATCAAGGCAAGTCGAGTCCTACAGTTCTTCTTGGATTCTACTCCGACCGACGAAAACATGCCTGAGACGATGTCGCTATTGCCGAACAGCTCGCCACAAGCTGCCCCAATCTTATTATTATCTCCCTGGCAATCATGGGCTTATTTATAATTAGCTGTCTTTTGCCAATTCGAGAAATTAACTCTGTAGTACATGTGAACCGTGAACCAGTCTCAGCAGGCTATTGAAAAGTGTAATGAGCTATGATCATTGCATTGGTCAGAGATAGGGGTATAGTAGTAAAGTCAGGTCCGGACATCTGCCATATTATCATCTTTATTATTGTTGTTTTGGTCTAATATCCGCCGCGCCGAGCAGTTATGATATTTTGTCGCAGCCCTTTTTATAAGTCATTACTGATTCTTGTCGAGGCCAGAACATTCCAGATTCTGAAGGCGGCAATTTTGTGTACATCATAAGGTCTGCCTAGGTGAATACTTTTTTTATGCATTTGTGGTCTGCAGAAACAGAGGAGGAGGAGGTCCATAGTAGATTAATTGATAGTTTAAATCAATATGTTCCAACGTAGCACAGTAGTTTGCTCTGAGTTTTGGCAGAAGCTACATTATTGCATCTTGTTTCTTACCCATGATTGTTATACATATGTTAATAGTTAGAATTCTCGATTCTGCACAGGCTTTGTTTCTTTTGAGCTCAAGTAGCTCTTTATTATTTTTGTTCTTGAACCCTTGGATAACAGCTTACGAGTGAGGGTTATGTTGATGGACTTCTACTTTGCAATTGCTCTTAACTTATCTTATCACATCTAGTTTGTTCAGCAGAGAATATAGCTCCCGTTTGGTGATTCGACAGAAAGGCTCTGGGCCGACAATGCGTGTGTTGCCATTCTTTTCGGCAAACTCATCTGCTGTTTCGTTTCCAACAATATTGGAATATCTTAATACCCATCTAAGTATAACTTCATTGAAGTCAAGGGCGTTTAATTTGTTCTTGCAGCACTGGACTAGAGTTGTCCTTGAGGGATTCTAGTGGGAGCAGTGCAGCTTGGCTGTCTGAGTTGATGTAGATGATAGATATCTTCGTTTTTAGGATTCTGGCCAGATTGATTTCCGTTAATATTATGTAATGTTTGTCTAGAAGATGTAGGCCATTTTGTTCATGCAAGCTCTGACTTTAGGTCACTTGCCTACATGTACCTGTGGTGTGACTTTCGACAATCATTTGGTCGTTGGTCGATTTGTGTCTTGAGGGTATTTTGACTGTATTTGTTGAAGCCACATTCAATGTGCTTGTTTTGTTTCCGAAAACTCAGGCTTTAAACTTGGTTTTCAGGCTGTTAAAACACTGAATACACCCTTTCATAGCTGAGTAGCTATTCTGTTAGAGACTATGCTTCGAACCCATATAGTCGTAACTTCATCCCTTTGATTTAATTTCATTAAGGATGGTTTCTGTGAGTTTATTATCGAAAGCACCTTCGACATCCTGGAATACACACCGAGCTGTTTGCTTATACTCTAGACTTTTACCGCCTGTTATAACCTGTATCGTGTTTTTAGCTTATTTATAATTTTTTTCTTTCTGTTATTTTCTTACTGGTGCAATAAAAAAATGCTTACTTTTATGGACCTGTGTCTTTTAGCGTGTGTGTGACCAGGTCAAGTGCGGCAGTTTCCTAGATTTACGCTTTTGGTAAACATGTTTATTTTGACTTAGCGATTTTGCCACCAGATAGTAAGTTTTTATGTGTCAATCAATGATTCCTTCCATGGACATAAGAAGTAGAGATGTTAGACTAATAGATCTGAAGGACTAAGGCGGATAATACACCTTTTTCCTGCTTTTTGGCATAAATCGTACCTTGACACTACTCCATTTTTCCAGTATGAACCCCAATGCAATGGTTGCCCGAAACATTTTTGCCAGGTGCGGAAGAAGGACGTCCTGACTTTTTTTTAATAATGTAGGAAACACTTCATCATCTCCTGCCGATTTCAATGGCATGCACTCATTCAGAGCTCCTTTACCGTTTTTGGGGCTATAAATGTAGGTTTTCAATTTCCAGTCATTGTTTTTTTCCCTAAGGATGTGATAGTTCCTTTGGCTGGACATCTGGATAGCACGGGTATCATTAAAAAGAGTCATAAATCTTCGCGGGGCAGTTGGATTACGAATCCAGATTTTATTTTTTCAATATAAGCTTTTTGTTTCTGGCTCAGGTCGCTCTCAAACTAATTTTTAGACATATGTTTTCTTCTTTTCACAATACTAAGCTGACTAAAATATACCTATATACATAAGTACCTAACGTGTTTTGTTTTATTTCCTATAAATTGTAACAGGCTATCTAAATTAAATAAATTACACATGAAATTGATCTCCGGCTATGAAAATATTACAATTGTAAGGACACAGTTTTATATTTTCATACATTTTTATGCTACTTACTTCAATTAATCTGGAAACTAGAATGACTTTAAGACAAAAAAAAGTTGTAATGTAGCATGTTATTTGACAGTTACGACAAAAAGGTAGTATTGTCGTAACAGATTTCCATAAAAATTCTAAAAATTTTTGGTGGCGTAAGGGGCATTTGTCTAGTAAATATCTTGCGTAAGGGACACTATCTCCTAAACTATTGAGTTTACAAATATATACCTGATTATTTAATGAAGATAAAGCTTTTTGAAAGTTATGTATATAAGAACCTTATAATTCGGATGAATATTTAACAAGTTATGATTTTTTTTAATTTTGGATTTTGTTTTTTGGCTCTCCTGAAAAGTGGACCTTTGTCCCTTACGACATTTGAAATTTCCAGTGTCGATATAAATCCTAAAATTCCATAAGTAACAATTGTTTTAGTGAATGATGATAAGATGACTAGATGCAATCACAAAACGCAGAAAATGTCAACGTCAACATTGTCAAAGAATATTATAGGTTATAATCTTTATTTACCGACTCGAACACGCATAAAAATAGTAAACTAAACAACTTTCAGGGTGTTCTGTTATAATTTTGTAAAAATAATGAATGAGAATGATTTAATAATGCATTGGCGTTGGTGTGCAACTACAGGAATGTGTTAAAATCGTGCTGCGTTTACTTTTTCGTGGTAAGTTTACTGCGACAAAATCTTGCATTAAATACATGATGCATTTGGAAAATTATTATCACTAACCCGATGATGATTGGAATGTGAACAAATAATTACCTTTTTTGAGTTTCCTCGCTATAGTGAGGGGAAAAGTTTTGTGTTACACACGGGTGCAAATGTATTTTACTTCTCATATGTTAAAACAATTCAATTTCATACTCGCGGGTAAAATACAACTTTGCACCCTTGTATAACAAATAACTATTATCTGACGTATATAAATGTTTATCCTGAGATTGCGGAACAGAAGGCCTAGCCAAGACGCCAGCTTATACGATAAGCGATAAGTCACGTGACCATAATAATGTATGGTAATGGTCATGTGAGTTTTCTTGCGAATGTGTCATTCTCATACACTTATTACTTATCGCTTATCGTATACGCTTGCAGAATGGCATATTGGCTAGGCCTACTGGGCCTTATGCCGCGGCCACGGCATTGGTCTAAGGCGACCAGCGGCGAGCGAATCCATGAGTTGGAGCGGGATGCCGATATGGGTACGAGAGGGCGCACCATACGTTTTCCGCTAAGCCGGTCGCCTTAGACCGATGTCGTGGCCGCGGCGTTCTGTGTCGGAGGGAGCGTCAGATTGTCATTGACGCTCGTTTCCGTAGTGTGGAAACCTCGCGCTGCCGGGGGGTGTCATGGTAGAATGCTAACGCGATCCCATGACACCCCCACTATTGGTAAAGTGGGTGACGCCGCAGGGGTTTTTAGTTGGTATTCTCTTCTGTGAGTGAGTCCCACATACCACCTCCTTATGAGCCATGTGGTGGATGCATAGAAGTATTCTCCGCTGAGAAAACAAAAAAAGTCCTATTGTCCAGTTGCCCACCCGCCGGCGGTTTTAATATAAATTTACTAGGTACTGTGCAAATCGTAGGTTACGTGTATAACTACGTAGCGTTGTCAGGTTGGTTTAGTTTAGTTTAATATCTAGTTAAGCCAAACAAATATTAGCCAACGGAAACAGATCGAGTTGCAATGTTTTGAATAGTTTTGATAGCCACTACAACTACGAGACCTACGAGTACAACTATGGGAATAGTTCAGTCGCTGTTCTAAGAATATACTGTTTATAACATTTTATAGATTCCAGTCTGGCTGTTAATTGTAGTTCTAGTATGAAAATTACTCTGTCTAAAGTTTTAATGTTAATATCAATCGACTCCATGGTACACTAAAGGTTGGTTTACACCAAACAAGCGAATGCTCATTCTATCCCCATTCGGTAACGAACGAATTTCGTAAAGTGGGGATAGCGACAGAACTATTCCTATAGACTATTTCTGTTACAACCTGTATGTATACAGTGTATACCACTCGTCGGTAGAAAACAAAAAAAAAGAAAACAAACCTTAAAATTTATTACTTCATAAACACCAATTTTTAGAACACAATCTTGGTTTTATTACCAACTTAAAACCTTCAGTTCACATACATTTTTAGCTAAAAGTATTAATGTAAAAATACAATTGCGAACGTGTTTCACGATATGGTGCCAAAGATGTCAAATGCTATGGATTGGAAATTCGCCATATTTGTTTTCATCACACTTGCTGTCTCGCCAGTGCTTGCGGGCATAGTGGGAGTAATAGAAAAGTGAAATTCCCTAGGGAGTAATACAAATGTCAGTACATCATTTAATAATATTTTGTCTAAAGCCTTATTTTTTTTGTCGGCAAGTATGATGAAAAACATTGTATGCATCACGACTCGAGTCATAAAATTTCGAGTCATTCTAACACTCTCGTTCGTAATTCCGCACTTACCTCCCTTAATGCACAATGTATAATTTTTTTTTGTATTCAACTGATAAATCGTATAAGTATATTACCTATGTTAAAATAATCGTTAATTTGCTTGTTACCCTTATTATCTTAACCAAACCGTGTAGAAAGACTTCTCAACAATCTCGACACTATTTTTGCAACAGGTTAGATTCTAATTCTACCTAGCTAGTGTCATGCTACTAGCATTAAATAGCTAAGATATTTGATTACTACTACTACGACTACATACCGGCCGTGAGAAGGAATGCAGCCTCTTAAGTTCACCGACAAGGTATTAGCTTGCATTATTAAAAATAGACATGTGAGCGTTTTAGTAAAAACATCTCGTTTTGTCGCTTATCATAAGGACAGAATTATGAATCAAATAGATAAATAAATAAATATCTTGGGACATCTTACACAAATCGACCTAGTCCCGCGGTAAGCTCAATTAAGGCTTGTGATGTGGGTACCAAGCGACGATAAATATAATAGATAGATATATATAGATACTTAAATACATATACAACCATGACCAAGGAACAAATATTTGTGATAAATAAATACACAAATAATGCCCTCGCCGGGATTCGAACCCGGAACCTCCAGCTTCGTAGGCAGTCACTACCTACTAGGCTACAGAGGCTGACAATGAAAATTGGCTTAGTACCTTTATAGTTTTGTACGAATTAAATGAAAAATGACTGCCCCTATGGCAACGAAAAATTGGGATAGTTTTACTAAACTGCTCACATTATGCAATAGGTATATATCGCTATCATAATATGATTACATTACAATATTATTGTGAGAAATATTATTGTAATGTAATTTTTCTTGAACTTGACTTTTGTAATGATGATAATGTTTTACCTAAGTAAAATTGGACCAAGAAATACCATGTCTCAGGTTCGATGACTGAACTTGATGTTATGGGATTTCGTAACTACTTAGCAGTCCTAGGACTGCAAAGTACCGGAAGTAACCTGCTTTATAAAGTAAAATACCGGAAGTAACTTGCAAACTGACAGAACATCTTGGCATTTCACCGTAAAACATAGGACCGTAAAAATATAGAACTAATGTCAATGTCACCGGGTAAAAGATTACGAGTAACTCAAACAGTTTAATAGTTATTTGTTTTACTAGGGAGCAAAGTGATTGTTTAACTCTCGTGCAAATATTGAAACCCGAGCAAGCGAAAGATTCCAGAATTTGAACCACGAGCGCAGCGAGTGGTTAATAAAATGGAATCTTGAGCGATGCGAGGGTTTTAAGACACGGGAGTTGAACAAGCTTTGCTGCCGAGTGAAACACAACATTTTTCACCACACTAAAGCGAGGAAACATTGCGAAATAAAACTCAAACATAACAAATTAGAAGGTATTTATTTTGCAAGTCCTCAACTTCCAAAAATAAACAAATCAACAAGTAATAAAACAATAACCTCAAATATTTATCTTGGCGTGGCTTGGATTTTTAAAAGAAAAAAATATTCGGATGCGTTCTGAAATTTGCTTAGTGAAATCACTTTAATTTTCCTATTGTTTTTATTTGTCGTATTTTTAGAACTTTTAACTAAAAGCCTTTTACAACAAAATGTGGTATTTAATTTGGATTTTAGCATATTGGATATAATATTATGAAAGGTTCATGTGTATGAATCTGTTTGAAACTATTGAGTTTTCGAACGTATCTACTGTCTAGTTCAAACGTCAAAAATCTTATTGCACTCTCAGGCCGTATAAGTTATTGCTTTAGTCTATCCAGAAGATTAAAAAAAAATTACTTTAACCTCTAGAGATTAAAACACAGTTTTGCGCTCTGAAATAGAAGGACAAACAGCGTGTTTACGAGCAGTGTGGTGAAAAAATAATTACGTATAAGCTTTTTTTAATGTTGTAGACCGTTATTTTGCTTGTTGATTAAATTGACGTCCAATTTTTTATTTCATTGCCAGTTTGAGAAAAGCATTCTACTTACTTGCTTTGCCTCGAAACTAAATTTATATTATAAGGTTTTGTATCTCTATTTTAGTCTTTGTATACCTATGGAGCCTGCTAAGTTTGCTTTCCCGGCGTCTGCTGTAATGTACATTTACTGCAACCACTTTACAGTGAAGGTAAATGACATTTTAAATCCAAATTAGATTCTGTGAATCTATCTAAGGAAGTAAATTGCCATTGTGTGATACAAAATGGCTGTTCTTGGGTACTAAAGTGGGAGACATTGGTACTCACGTTGGACATCAACGCCAGTAGCTGTAACATGAGTTGTCCAGTAAAATTACGCTTACGTTAATGGATACCACGCTTCCTATTGGGATATGACTCATTTTCAGAGTATATAGGTAGAAGTGACGAGAAAATTTGGTATGCACCGATAAGTAATAAGATTAGGCGAATAGGTACTTAGTAATGATATCATATTGTAAAAACTGCATTTCAGAAATATGAATCATCAAATACAGACTGAGTACACTGAGAATTATCAAGAAATTCATATACACCTGAAGGCCGCTCATTGGAATTTCTACAGCATTTTCATGTAAAATGAGTAAATCTATTGTTTTGACTATGATACAGCATTACTGTGACTAATGTTTTAAGAATGTGTCACTTTGCAGTGAGATGCAATTGTTTGCCACTTTACCGCTCCAATAACATCTGAGCACTCTTATGCCTCAGTAATACGTTTTAATTTCATGCGGTTTTTGGTTGCAGGATGATAAAAACTTGATATAGACTGCGCTATCGTGACCTTGGCAGATTACGTTGTCAACTGCATTGTTGCATGTTTATGATAAGAAACTTATAATCTTTATTTTTATATAAAATTTTCAGACACAATTTCTCGGTAATTATCAACCGAAGCAGAGCGAAGATCTTTGTTTTAGCTAGGGTAAAAGGGTATTTCTTATATAGTTCGACAGGTGTATTACGACCATGTTCGAATGTTAAGGGTTCCCAAGTCCAGCATTTTGATACTTATTTGTGAAGATATAGCTCCTGCGTCGAGCTTTCTTATATAAAATATAGAAAATTAAGTTTAGATAACGTTACCTTTCTGTACTGTGTTAACTCACAAATCTAAATGAGAAATACCCAAAAATGATTTCGTATGTTCAACGGCCGGAAATGACTCTGGGCGATGTTTTTTTTCTACATGATGGGTCTAACTTTTCTCCGGTTTTTGTATTTGTATGTAACAGATGGCCATTGTTCATATGGGCCGCATGCCGGTACCTCTGAAGGTGCATTCAGACCAAACGAGCATTCCCCTTTTCTATCCCCCACATTACGAAATCAACGAATCACGTTTTGTGTAACGATCGAATTTCGTAGAGTAGGGGGCTAGAATAGCGAATGCTCGTTTGGTCTGAATGCACCTTTACCTTATTGTTTGTTCGAGTAACTTGAACTAGCTCGCGGTTGAATTATGATTGAATACCGAGTTACCTATTTAACCCTTCAACTGGCAATTAATTTCATTGAAGTTGCTGAAAGTTCTACTTTCTATCAGTTAAGTAAAATCCAAATAGGTATTCCCGCAGCGGGAGCTTGCCAGACGAAGGGTTAATAAAAAGTAGGTAGTTAGTTCCCTTACGTGAGTGTCTTAAAAATTAACTTTTATAATACCTAGTAATTTTACTCAGCATGATGCTTATAGGATCCGAATTCTCATATAGTTTTTGAACTTCCTTATACATATCGCCAAAGTGTACGAAAAATATCTAGTAATATCTAGTATAATAAGCGCTGAGCCCGCGTTCACACCTCGCGCCCCGCGTGTAGTGATATTTAGTCACTAACTCGCGAGTAGGTACTACTAAATACACGTAAGCTTAACCGTTTTAATTATATACATAGTTATTATGTCTTATGAAAGTTTAAATTTGCGCTAGTTCTTAAAAATGTAGGTACAATATAACTTAATAAAAAAGTAAATATTCAAGCATGTATTCAAGATGTTGTACCGAAAACACGCGCTATTTAAAAAAGAGCCCTGGGCAAATTAGAGGTCAATACGATCAGATAATTCATTATCACAATTATCAACTTGTCAGCGATAACACATTTTATCACTTATCGCTAACAATTAATAATTGACCTAACAGCATGTAAACATGACCTACGGGAACTTGAAAGACCGGATAATAGTAATAGAACGTGTATTCGTGTAATCTATACCGGAGATCTTGCTTATGATGTCCCGTGGTTTTAGTATGGCGTAGTAATGTGGGGAATTGGAAATAACGTTTTCGTATTCGGTTAATATTGCAACTTGTTTGCTTTGCATTCTGTAAACTTGTGTAATACTAACGTTTTTAGGGTTCCTGGTACCCTATTACTAAAGCTCCGCTGTCTGTCTGTCCGTCACTAGGTTGTATCTAGTGAACCGCCATAGTTAGTGGAATTTTTACAGATGCTGTATTTCTGTTACCGCTATAGCAACAAATACTAAAAATTAGAATAAAATAGATATTGAAGAAAGCTTCCATAAAACAAACGTAATTTATTTGCTAGTTTTTATGAATTTTGACCCATTTTATGTATTTTTTAAAGACAGAATGTTTTACTCTACACAGCGGCGAGCAGGCTAGAACGCACGATTTTTTAAAATTCTGTCAAGTTTAGGGTTAAATTAAATACATACAATATATTAATCATCCATCGTTCATATTGTTCATTGGCATCCTTACATATTGCGATAATTATAGAAATATAGTAGGCACATCTATTCTATGAAATGTGATCGTCATGTGAAACGACTCGGCCCCTAGTGTACATATTCCCGTGTAAAAAGGTGTCAAGAGCACATGTGTTTTATAAAATAAACAAACACTAGATAACGACGACATACCAGCTGACTGTTACTGCACTGATAAAATACCTGTCTTATCTGTTTGGATAAAAAATATTTTAATTATTTATTGAAAGATTTAGAAACGCTTAACATGTTTCATGCGAATATTTCAGGGGCACTGAAGCCACGGAATGTCAGTTTGACGTAGACGTAGAACTGAATCTAAATTCAAGTACCTACCTACGAACTAGTGGTATATTATGATTTGATGTAACTGCCACGATTTTGAACATTTATAAAGTATGTTGTACTTTTTTAGTTACTTATTCTAATTTAGAGATTTATTTGATAATTATTTACTCACTGAAACCACAGTTATAGTTTAGCAAATGAATAGCGCTTACGCTATACAGTGTGTGTCTTTCATAACGACATTCCTTTTAAGGGGTGAAAGTACAAGTCTTAATGAACTGAAATTAGCATATTTAGTTAAAGTATTAAAAAAATTTTTTTTCATACAAATTAATTCGGCACGCAATGTATCAGTAATAACAATAACTAATAAATTAAACCTAACAATTGACATATGATTTCATTGAAATCTCGCTCTTAGTGACATCCTGACAATTACAATTAATTACCTACCTATTTACATCCTACATGTCGGTGACACTTTTCGATGACAAGTCCGTCAAAAATCATGACCCTTGTTCATAAGAAAAGGGACCAACATCGAAATATCTTGAAAAAAATTTTACCCCTCATACAAAGTGAGTGATTAGTTAGAGTTCAATAGTATGGAAAAGTCAATTTTCCATGTACGCTTTCGATGTTGGTCCCATACTGAAAGTTGATCGTAATGGTTGGTAGACTCGTTCGGTAGCGGGAAGGAACGTCGTCCCTTTCCACCCTGTATATACTTAACTCGATTTCGTTATTTTGGGGGTAACATTAATTCAAATTACAGCTGACGATATGTAAACAAGTACTAAATTCGGTAAAATTTTAACTTTAAAATTAACTTATTTCGCTAAGTTCAGGTAAAATAGTTTGAAAGCTCTAGCACATGTTTACTGTAGTAGGTAATCAGGGGAAATAATAAAATAATCCTGTTGAAAGTAAACATTCCATAAAATTCAATTATGTACTTGAAAACTAAGGATACTCTAGGAAATTTCAATAACACCGTTTAAAACACTGAATTTGACATATTACATCACCAAAACTTGCTTAGGTAGGCACAGTTTCCAAGTAGACTAGACTCTTAAATATTATGGAAAATCTACGAGAAAACGGTCTTAACTTTTCTGTAGAATTTTTTTTCTATCACTTTAATTTCTGATTATGAGATACTACTTATACTTTTATCAAAGCGGCAATTCATTTTCTTAAAAAATGCGAGAAAATCCCATACACTTATTATAAACTTTTTTATCGTCTTCGTTTTTCTATAAAACAAACTTAAAACTCTGTCTATTATAAAAGAAAATTAAATGAATTATTAAAAATTTTATATTTGGCAGTGGTTAATTTTTCAGACCAATTTATATTCCAAACACCTTTAAATCGTCACTAAAAAGGGAGAAAGGGAGTGCTAAAAAGGGAGCTATAACACATTAATCAACAGAATTTTCGCACATGTTTTTTCAACTAAGTTTAGTTCCCCCGTAAAAAAGATCGACCCACCTGCGCAGACGCAGCCACGGCGAGCGCGGCGAGCGCGAGAGCGGCGCGCGCGGCCATAGTGCACTGACTGCAGCGCGCCGGTGACGTGATGTGTTGCCAGATTACAGTTTTGAACATTCGTAGGGCTGAGGTGAAAATCCGTATTTATTATTATTATTTAATAGCCGAGCCGTGTGGTGACGGCAGTAAGAATACATTTGTTACCACCCCAACTCCTCCTGCGGGTGTCGTAAGAGTCGACTAAGGGATTGAAGTGTCACTGACCACTATTTGATAAAAGATTGATGATGGGCAGCAGCGTCATCATAGTGGACACATTACTGCGATCGCCAATCCGCTTGCCCAGCGTGGAGATTATGGGCATTTACCTCCTAATGCGTTTATACGCATAGTTATAGGAGAGGCCTACATCCAGCAGAGGACGCTGCAGGCGAAGCTGCTCGCCTATGAATTAAATAATCAGTTCAGCTGATGAGCCTATGTCACAGTGTCCAGTATAATATAATTTTATACAGTTCAAAGTTTGTAAATTCTTATCAGATCTCTAGTAACTTCAATCTAATTCATTGTTTAAAAGCCACTTGTCCAATCTATTTTTAAATACATTGACCGAAGGAGCAGTCACAACACTATCTGGTAAACGTTTTCAAGTAAATAAACCCAGAGATGCGCCAAAAGTAATCCGATTTATTTTTTGTTTGTGTAATTTGTTATCTAGATTACAAAGTACACATACAAATGTATTTTTTAGAAGTAATCACTCAGGCTACTTTTTGCTCAACTCTAATTTGGCCGCTGGTAAAAATCCGTTGATCTACAGATTTTCTTAAAAAGGTGTACTTACTTATTTGGCAGTTTTTTTTTTAAACTTCGTATAAAATAATGACAATTAAGTATAATTTACACGGACACTTTTTCAACACGACTCAAAAATTTGCGTTTCAATTTTTAAATATTAATTGAAACTGGGAAACATATTTGTAAATAGAAAAACTAGTCGAGATGGTTTTATCGCCTCGCCTGTTGAAATTTAGACTTTGGTGCCGTTTCTTAATGAAAAGATGTGCGGTTACTTGCGAAATTTATGAAATTTTTTGGCAATAATACGTCTTAAATTCCGTAGATTCAAGACAAATCTCCGTAGAACTTATAGGGCTAAAATCCGTAGATGTACGGATTTTTCCGTATCTGTATCTGGCACCACTGCGACGTGCTGTAACGTCTACTCTGACGGTGACGGGTATAGGCGTCGGGGCTCGGGGCGGAAGCAGTGAATCGCTGTTTCGCTATCGTGGGAGTTATTTTTTGGTAGGTAAGTACCAGAAAAAAAGTAAACAAATTTAATGTACCTTGCATTATTTCATCATCATCATCATGCACATTCAGAACACAGCACAATATCACCAACATAAAACCTTAATACCTAGACGTATACGGGGTTCAGAGTTCACGTATTATTAACCCTTAAATTGACAACGGTACTCGTGAGGTACATTAACTTTGAAAAAATCTAGACCTTGATTTTTTTGTTCATTTATAATATTTTTACTACGAAGTGATCAATTGTATTAAACTTAATAGTAGAAAAAATAAATTACACTAGCAACACTAACCAACAACTGTCAGTGTCAAAATGAGTTCGAGACGAAAACACTTGTCGGCACCTTCGGTAAGTTATTTAACTTTTTCTTTTGTTTTTTGTTTACTAACAATGTTTCTTTTGTTATAAACATTATTTAGAAACATCAATCTAAAAGGATATTAACAATTTCGCCTCTTTCACGCATTAATCAAAAGTTAGCACCTCGAAATATTTGAATGTACCACAGAAGTACCGTTGCCAATTACATGTACAAATACCTGTCAACGACAACGGGTACTACGAGTACCATTGCCAACTATTCAAGTATTTTCTTTTGTTTGTTTTAATTGCATGTTTTTTTGTTTTTTAACTTTTTTGCTTTGCATTATGGGTTATGTTTTGGTTTTTTTGCGTACAGTGCTTGAAACAAACTCGGGCGCACAAAATTTTGGCTTTGGTTCCTGTGTCTTACGCATGTTCGGATGATGGGTCAGATTCTGAAGATGAACCAAACTTTCAATCTCATGATCTATCTGACGAAAAAATTTGTTCTGATCCACCTTCTATCAGTTCGTCACTAGAGAACTTAAATTTATTGGGTATCAACACGGACGATTCCGATTCTGACAATGAAAATGCACTAACCGCACCGCTTTCACCCATATGTAATGAAGTTTTACCATCACCTTCTTCATCTATATATAATGCTTTGTCACCATCACTGCAATCTACACCCACAACTGAGAACCCCCAGAACCCGAGTCCTCCCAATAGACAGAAAAAAGCTTTACGTCCACAGTCAACACTATTGACATCAGTACTATCCCCGCAATCTAGCCTTGCTCGAAATGTTAATGTACCGTCCCCATCTGTACAATCCATGCCTTCACCTGACCCACCAGAGTACTTACCACATCCAGGTCCTAGCAAAGTAATGACAAGAGCTAACCGAAAACGCAAACAGACTCCACCGCCATCAGCAGCAGTTCCCAAAAAAAAGTAAAAATAAACTAAATTTGCTCTGGATTTGAAATGGTCGAAAACTCCTTTTCAGCACAAAAGTTGCATAGCCGAAGGGATATATCAGGCAGCACACACAAAACTTGACACAAGTTTAGATTATTTCAATATTTTTTTCACACCGGATATAATGTCAGACATTGTTCACAATACCAACTTATACTCTGTTCAAGAATCAGGAAAATCTATCCAAATGTCGGTCAATGAACTGAAAACCTTTGTGGGGATTCAAATACTCATGGGAATTGTTGTTATGCCAGCGTATACAGATTACTGGGCAAAACTTACTCGATATCCCCCTATTGCTGACCAGATGCCGTTGAAGCGTTACCAGCAAATTCGTCGTTATCTTCATTTTGTGGACAACACTTTGGAAAATTCAGATCGTTACTTTAAAATACGGCCTGTCATGGAAAAAATACGACAGAATTTTCTGAAGGTCGACAAAGAAAGTAGTTACTCTACTTATAGATGAAATGATGATACCGTATAAAGGTTTCAAGGCAGGCAGTCGGCGGCAGTATGTGCAAAATAAACCAAAAAAATGGGGATTCAAAAATTTTGTAAGATTTGGAGTTACTGGATTTATCTATGACTTTGTTATGTATGGAGGAGACGACACGTTTCGTGGATACAGTTTTACAGAGGCTGAAGACTCTGTTGGTTAAGGAGCAAAGGTAGTAATCAGTTTGTGCAAAACTATCAAACAAAAACCAGCTACAGTATATGCTGACAATTTCTTCACCTCTCCTGAGCTAATGTATATACTGAGACACGAATATGGAAAATGCACCAACACGGTCTCGTTGCAGATACCGTAAAGAGGGCAAGACGTTTGTATATTGTATTAAATGTAAAATGCCTCTTTGCTTTGTCGTTGGCAACCGAAATGCAAGAAATTGTTTTCGCTTTTTCCACCAAAAGTAATGTTTTTGAGTAATAAAGTTTTTTTTTCTTAGTTGTTTGTTTTACTATGCTCTTGGCAACGTGACACATAAGGCACGTTCATAAGAAAGGGTAACTTACCGCGTAATTGGCAATGTGACTCGTGTGGCACATAGGTTTTCCAGAAATTGGAAAAACCTGGATTTTTTTTTCTATTTTTCTTGGGTATCTGGACCTATATTTTGCTTGAATTATCGGTTTATTTGAGATTTTTTGAAGATTTTGTGTCTTGCCAATTTAAGGGTTAAGGTCTCTGCCCACTAGACCGTACCATATACCATGACCGTAGCATAAACGTATCAGACAAAAAACTATTCTTTGTATTGAAAAGTATGAGACCGTGTTGGCCGGCGCCGGAACGTCCTAGTGGGCATAGTCTCATACTTTTGAATACAAAGAATAGTTTTTTGTCTGATACGGTCATGCTACGGTCATGGTATGGTACGGTCCAGTGGGCAGAGACCTTTATACGGTAGATTTTTTGTTCACCGGCCAAACTTTAGGGGGCTCATTCTGAGGTCATATTGATGACATTTTATTATGAGACCGACAGCCGATTAGAGAAAAAAAAATTATGTTCTTTACAAGCCCTGAGCTAGTAGGAAATGTATTTATTAAAGTAAAAATTCATAATCAATTTTATAGTAAAAGTTCATCAATATGACCTCAGAATTAACCCTCTAAAATTTTGCCGAGTGAACAAAACATCAGTTAAAAATTAGTTAATATTAAATATTTATATTTTTCGTGCCGTTTGGGGTAGAAACACTTGGCCCCTGGGGACCTGGAGCCCACGAGATATTTAAAGGGCTTAAGAAGCGGCTTGTAGACAACACCGGTGACCAGAGAGCTGGCTATTACCTCGCCCAGCGAATAGCAATTGCTATTCAGCGAGGTAATTCCGCCAGCCTTCTGGGCACCCTACCATCAGGCACGGAGCTCGAGTCTATTTTTTATTTGTTAACGTGTAGTATTTGTAGATATAGTTTTATTTCCTTAGTTGTAGATATAGTTTATTTGTTAGTTAGTGTTAGTTTATTTTATTCTATTTTTCTTTGTATATTTACTTAAATAAAGTTTTTCGTATTAATGTAAATAAAATGTAAGTACCTATTGATGTATTTATATATACATATAAATCTACGAACGTGTTTCACGATATGTGTCTAGGACAACATACACCGTGGTCTCTAATAACCCAAAAGATTTTAAAAGTGTGTTCCTGACCACATTTAGAAACTATAATGTCGTATAAACTTTTCTGGATATCGCCTAGTTTCAAAGTTATTACCAATTAAAAAAAAAACATATTTTCTTTGTAACTTGGTACAAAAGGTCTTTTTAACGGCGTTGGTGCCATTATGGAGAATAGTCTCACTAACCTCATTAATAGATGTCAAAAAGTGAGAAATAAAACGTTTTAAAAATGAGGTTTTTGTAAAAAAAACCTTAACACTCATTGTAAGTGCTAGTTTTATGAATAACTTTTACTTTTTATGTTAAAATACATTCAAATATTAAATAACAATAAAAAAAAATTATTCGCCAAAAATTACTAAAGTCATACAATATTTTTTGTTTGTTTATACGTCAATAATGCGTGGTTAAAATCTTTCGGGTTATTAGAGACCACGGTGTTTCTGAACCGGCACCATTTCTGAATTTCGATTTTTGCGGTATTAGGCCTGCACCTTGAATTACGTGATTTACCGGTGTTAACAGCCTCCGTAGCCTAGTTGGTAGTGACCCTGGCTACGAACCTGGAGGCTCCTGGTTCGAATCCTGGCGAGGGAATTTTTTGTGCATTTATTGATCACAAATATTTGTTCCTTGGTCATTGCTTTCTGTGTCTATGTAGGGGAGAAATGCTTTACGCATACCGCTCGGGTGCGGGAGGGGACCCGAACGGTTATGTGGGACTCCCATTAAGTTAATGAGGCTTACGGTATACCCACTAAAGACCCCCCCATATGCCACCTAGTCGCCTTTTTGGCGGGGTTACGAGAACGCTCTCGCTTAAATTCGCAACCCCGCCGGCGCCAGCTGCTTGCCGGCAGCTCCTTCGCGGGTGTCCGAAGACCCTCCACGCTGGGCGCGCCAGATGGTTGGACGCGCCTTCCTCCTCGGTCTCCATGATGCATTGTGGCGGACCCTCCCGAGACCGCCACAAGGAGACCGTAGGTGCCGGAAGATTTCCCGGCACCCGGCGGCATATCAGGTCTGTGGTTATGCCGCCGACCACACTTCGGCTGCAGAGGATAGGGCGAGCGGCAACGACAACACCGACACTCCTCTTCCTCTGCAGCCCCACCGACGCCGTTACGGTGGAACGGCCCCGCCAAGGTCGCAGGGGGTAGGGAGAGTGGCGCTCCGTAATACCATCACGCCTCTCCCCCTGCGATCCCACTTCGGCCGCAGAGGATAGGCAGAGCGGCAACGACAACACCGACACTCCTCTTCCTCTGCGGTCCACCTCCACGCGTCCTAAGCGGGCTCGGTGAGCCCACTTGGAGCGTCCTCCTCGGGCCAGCCGGCGGCCCAAAACTGGCCGGCCCTGGGTGCCTCTTCGCTTCACCGTGGGTGACCAGTCCTCGGTTACTGAGCCCCTCCACCACGACCAGGTGGGCACCCCACGGGGGGATATATATCGTCGCCTAGTACCCACATCACAAGCCTTAATTGAGCTTACCGTGGGCCTAGGTCGATTTGTGTAAGATGTCCCAAAATATTTATTTATTATTCATTTATTTATTATTAATATAGATAAATTTATTTCTACGAATTAGAAAGTTCACATACCTATGTTTCGTATTACTTAGTTATTTTCCGTCTTTTTTTTTATATTTCCAATTGCGAAAGTATTTGACCTATGCATTTGCATGTCATAGGAGTCAACTTCAAGGTCTTAACTTCAGGTCACGACCACTGTTATTGTTTATTTTCATTAGTTAGACGAACAAGTTCAAATGCATACATGTATTTCTATTTTAAACATTTTATACAGGGTTTTTCCTGAGTCACTAATAACCTTAAAATAACTGTTTCCTATGCAAAATGTCGAGATCACGTAGCCTGCATGAAAATAGTACATTACGAGTTACGACACAAGTGCGAAAAACATGAAATTCGAAACGAGTGGCGATGTTTTAAATCGACACGAGTTACGAATTTCGTTTTTGCATGTGTCTCATTCGACGTTTTTTAGTACAGATGTCCCTCCGAAGTTTTGGACTTAACGTAAAATGACCCACTTCTCGCACTAGAGGCTAAAAAGTACACCATCGGTACTAAAAACTATTTTTTCACTTCTCATGCTCAAAAAGTGCACCTTTATGTCGTGCGTAGACGACATAAAATCACATTTCATGTTCTAGAGCATAAAAGTAAAATTGTTTTCTAAGGCGAAGATGGGCTAAGGTAATCGGTCCCAACAGCCAAACACATTGCACAATTTTATTAAGCAATAAAATAGTATAACTGACAAAATTGGTAAAATATATATTACAATATTAGAATTCTGTATTTTCTTTCATTAAATTTAGTAAATCACATAAAATAGATATCGATTATCGTTCAAAAATGCTCCGAAATGTTTGACTTGGCAGAAAATCTAGCATCTCTGATCACATGATGAAAATTAAAAAAAATAATTAAAAAATGAGTTGGCGGTTATTGGTTGTATGTTTTTTCTTCTTTCGCTTTACGACGACTTGGTTGTACAACTTTGACTTTGTTGTTTGTTGCTTTGACAACTAAAGTCAAAAATAACATTAATGTTTCCAGAGTAGGCTTGCCGGATACTCAGTCTGGAGGTCGGCCGGCATCAGTTTACAGGGCCATTGAAACTAAAGTGTACGATGGGGATTTAAGGGGGGCTGTTCGTTTGCTTCTTTCCGATTCTGCGCTGGCTCCCTCAAATGAAAATACCCTTCACGCGTTGAAGGAGAAACACCCCCCACCATCGAGGTCAGTGACTTTGCCACCTGAGCCAAGTATAACAAGCCCTTTTTTGTCGGTAACGTCTTTGGAGGTGGCGGAGGCAATCGCTTCATTTTATAACGGTTCCGCCTCTGGCCTTGATGGTTTGAGGCCCCAACACCTCAAGGAAATGATCTCACCCTCTGCGGGGGATAACGGTCCCCGTTTGTTGAACTCCCTTGTAAAGCTCTGCAATTTTTTATTGAGAGGCATGCTCAACATTGAGGCGAGACCGTTTCTTTACGGTGCCTCGCTTTGTGCTTTGGAGAAGAAGGACGGAGGCATTAGACCAATTGCAGTAGGTAGTGTGTTCCGGCGGCTCACGGCTAAGCTGTGTTGCCGGGCAGTAAGGGAACAAATGTCTGGATATTTACTGCCGAAACAGGTGGGTTTCGGTACTAGGCTTGGCTGTGAGGCGGCGATTCATGCTACTCGTCATTTTGTTTTTGAGCGCCATGCGTCGGAGGATGTTATCGTCAAAATCGACATAAAGAATGCGTTTAACTCTGTGGAGTGAGATATTATTCTCAATGAGGTCCTTGAGCATACCCCAGCTTTGTTTCCCTTCGTCTACCAGTGCTATGCGTCACCGAGTAATCTTTTCTACGCGGGGAATATCATCCAGTCTCAGGTTGGTGCTCAGCAGGGAGACCCGCTAGGACCTCTTTTGTTCTGCTTAGCCATCCAAAAGGTTGTCTCGGCATTGAAAGCGCCTTTAAATCTATGGTATCTGGATGATGGGGTTATTGGAGGCAGCTCGGATGCGGTCATCGAGAGTTTGAAGGTTTTAATACCGGCTTTGAAGGGGATTGGCCTGGACATAAATGCAGCCAAATGCGAATGTTTTGCCTATGGTGACGTTACTACGGAAGCTCTTTCAGATCTTGAAGCAGTTTTGCCCGGAATGAGGATGATTGATAGATCTTCTTTTAGCCTACTAGGTACTCCCATATTTTCCGAGGGTGTCAGCTCTATCCTGCAACTCAAAAGGCAGGCACTTTCAGAGGTAGGGGAGCGGTTGGCTCATCTATCTGGGCACGTCTCCCTCATTCTGTTGCGAAACTGTTTCTCGCTGCCTCGCATGGTTTATTCGTTGCGGACGGCTCCAACTTGGCTTTTCGAAGAGGAGGTGCGTGCACTTGACGTCACACTGAAACTTGCATTGGAGTCATTGCTTAATGTCTGTCTAAGTGACAATCAGTGGCTCCAGGCGTCCTTGCCTGTTCGGTATGGCGGTCTTGGGGTCCGTCGAGCTCAGGACATTGGGCTGGTGGCTTTTTTGGCTTCGGCACATGGCTCAGCAGATCTGGTGGCGCGTATCCTGTCGGTTGAGAATGGCAAAGTCAGTATGCCGTTCGTTTCCGAGGCTTTGGCGGCGTGGGCCACTAAGTGTCAAAGCGATGAGCGCCCAGAATGCTTGTTGTCTCAGCGAGGGTGGGATGATATCCTTTGTAAGTCGGCTTTTGAACATTTGCAGAGTGGAGTCTCGGGAGCCGACTTGGCGCGTCTAAGGGCTGTTTCAAAACCAGAGGCGGGTGCGTGGTTGCACGCCTTGCCGTCCCCACAACTGGGTACCCTGCTCGACAATGATTCTTTGAGAATTGCGGTGGCGTTGAGATTGGGGAGCAAGGTGTGTAACGCGCATCGATGTATTTGTGGGGTGATGGTGGAGGAGAACGGCCACCATGGGCTTAGTTGCCAGAGGTGCGCCGGCCGTTTCCCTAGGCACCATTCGATCAATGAAATTGTTCGTCGGGCTTTAGTGGCAGCGAAGGTTCCATGTGTCCTGGAGCCACCGGGCTTGTCTCGTTTGGACGGGAAAAGACCCGACGGGCTTACACTGGTACCCTGGCGCAGAGGACGGTGCCTACTGTAGGACGCAACATGTGTCAGTACATTTGCTGCGTCGCATTTGAGGCACACTGTCAGGTCAGCGGGCTCGGCGGCGGAAACTGCTGCCAGGAATAAACACGCCAAATACTCTGCCTTGGGGGTCACGTATGACTTTGTGCCCATTGCCATCGAAACGGCTGGGCCCTGGTGTCACGAGGCCGGTGAATTTTTCAGGGAGCTAGGTAGGCGGTTGAGGGAGAGGGGTGGTGACCGACGTTCTGGTTCATGGCTGGTTCAACAAGTCTCCATCGCTGTACAACGTGGTAACGCAGCGAGCGTGATGGGGACTTTTGGACCAGGCGTGGCGCAGCAGGGTTTTTAGTGTAGTTTTAGTTTTAGTTTGTTATTTTAAGTTAGTTTTTATTGTATTGTATATTTAAATTATTTGGGTTAATTTGGAATGGACGTGATTATTTTTGAAATAAATGTTTTATGTTACTTGGTTGTGTAAATTGCAGTGAAAAATGTTACTTTCCTCGCAAACGAAGTGAAAAGCAGAGTGTACAACACGGGCATAAATGTCCATTTTCATCCTCGTCTACTAAATTGCCTCGGATAAAAATGGGCCACTTTATGCACTTGTTGTACAATCTACTATTTTCGATTTCGGGGTTGATCCCATACTCCCTTCCAATTATTTGACATAGGTATCAGTCAAGTGCAAAAATATGTTTCGAAAGAATCCTCTCATAAATATGTTACGACGTTCCTATTTATTACACAGAATTACAGTGCACAGGGTTATATTTTTGAGCATTCTGATATGCACCTCACTAAAAGTCAGTAATAATAATCTTCATGGAGATATTCCCGTTCCTAAATGAAAATTATTTATTTAGATTAGGTATCCATATAAAATTACAAGACAAGACATCAAGTAATAAACATAAAATAGAAGATTTTTATATTCAATTAATTCTAGTGGCTTATTAGGGATTACTGCCATGTGCTCTAATCTAAACTAGGTATACCTGTTTAGCTATACATACGGGGAAAAAGGCAAAATTGTGAAATGATAGAGGTGGCGATCCCCGTTCCGGCTCCTACCTTGTCCAACGAATATCGTTGGCCATCCAACGCGGGAATGCTGCTAGCATTCTCGGCACGTTTGGGCCGGGTGGTAGCCGGAACGAGGTTTAAGTCTCTAAGGTTAAGTAGTTTGTATTTTAGATTTAGTTTAATTTTTATTATTTAAGTTGTATTGTTTTTGTAATGTAGTTTTAAATTGCCCGTTTTCATATTTTTTGTTATTTTATACTTCAATATAAATTTGATAGGTTCCAATATGTATTAAATAATAATAAATGTATTTAAATTGTGAAAGAAACGTTCATTTTTGACGTTTATCAAGAGAAAATGAAGTCTAAAAATAAACGTTAAGGCAGAATATGGTATACTTATGTGTTGCACCTACATCTACCTTTGAATAATAATAAATAATAATATTTTACGTAGTCTCCCAATCAATTTCTGTGGATTAATATAGATGTATGTACCTAAGTTATGATCTATTGTTGACACTGAGTCCTCATCTGAAGTACTTATGACGTATACACATGACGCAAGGAAGTCGATCTAGTGTGACCGACTTGTTTCTATGCGAATGATATACATACATACATACATATGTATGACGATAACAATAAAAACAAACATATGCTTCTACAATAAGTACTTACGTGCGTAAGGCGTGGTAAGGCTGCAGTTGCAGAATAGTATAATAATAAATAATAAACATTACGTAACGATCTTACACAAATCGACACATTAATAGTCCTATGGTAAAATGAAATGAAATTAATTGAAAGGTAAGCTCAAGTAGGGCTTGTGTTGTGGCTACTAATCACTCACATGCCTCATGTAGCTTTTGCTACATGACATCACTCTTATTTTACATAGATATAGAGTCTATCGCAAAAATCAAAGCATGTGAGTGGTTAAAAGCGACTATACAGGGTGTAAATCTAATACGGGCGAAGCTCTTAACGGAGGTTAGTTTAGGACATTATAAGTACATTTAGATAACTTATACTTAAAAATTAGAGCAACAACATTATTCGGCAAAAAAAATTACATATAAAATAATTCGGCGCGCAATGTAGAGCAACACACTCAAGTTAAACGCTCGTTGACAGTTTCAAAAGCTGCCATATGTTTATTAACAAATGTTCGTACCGACATTGCTGCTCCAAAAATCTAAAAATATTTTTGTGGGGTCATAGTTAAGTGTAACTTAAGAAAAACCTCATTAACCATGATTACACTAATGAATCCCATGCCTGGTTTAATTTATCGGCCGTATTAAGATTTACACACGGTATAATAGAACAGATAGATACATTATAGATACTTAAATAGATAGCCAAGACTAAGAAAAATATTTGTGACAATACACAAATAATGCCCTCGCCGGGATTCAAACCCGGAACCTCCTGATTAGTAGGCAGGCTGAAATGCTTGCCTGCCTTTTTTATGTGACGAAGGTAGACAACTGAGCTCTTAGCCCACCTGATGGAAAGCAGGAACTGAGGCCCATGGACAGTGATAAAAAAATCGCTAATGCGCTGCCTACCCTGAGGACTTAAACGGATTGCCTCTATCTATGCCAGTAATTTTATTACACTGGCTATCTTACCCCCAAACCGAAACACAGCAGAGCAAACACTGCGGCAGAAAGAGTGGAACAATCTGTCGGGTCTGAAGCTTTTAATGTACGAAGTATACCTACTCGGGCTGGAGCAAAAAGCTTTAGAAGTTCAGCAAAAGGCAACTCAAAATTGTAAGCCCATGGAAAATTTGAATTTACCGCCCTTTTCTACTGACAAGTTGGTTGCCCGGATTATAAATCCTGAAAGTCATTCCCTAGCTATTCCTAAAATATACTTATGTAAAAAACAAACGCAGCACTTATTACACAAAAAACAAGTGTAATTTTGTTATTAGACCACTTTTAGTAGTTTATCCTTGACTATATATTGACTTTGTTTATGTAATGTGAGCATGTTTACCATTCTGATAAGAGACTTTGCGCCTTGGAATTTAATAGTGCATCCACTTAATATGCATGTGCAATTGTGCATCGTAGTTGTTGATGTATGGGACAATCAACATTACATAAAATGTATCATAGCATTTGACAATAGTTAGTTGTCCTGTGTTTTGTTTTTCGTTTTCAGGATATAAAGCTTGCAAAAGCGTTGTACAGTCGCCTTCAAATATATCGGAGCTGCACAGAGTGCTGAAAAACATCTGAGAGCAGGCTCTATCTTCATTGCGTTAGAGTGGATTTTTAGATATTTTTGAGAACTTTGGCTGAACGCTTCCTTATTGGTGACAGTAGGTAAATGTAACTCGCCCTGGCTGGCGTCTTTGGTCAATGTACGGAACTCACATCATCATCAGCCTCTCTCAGTTTACTGTTGGACGTAGGCCTCTCCTATTAACTATGCATATGTCACAGATCGGGAATTTTAGGCAGAGCGTTTTATCAAAATCTTAAAAATTTCAATTATGTATAATGGCTTTAAAAAAGTACCTATTGAGAGGAATAATATAGCCTCCTCCACTCCGTCATTTTCAATATTTTTTTAATTGTGAAATCATTGTACATTTTATGCACAATCCTATTTTTAACTTCCCATTCAGTATTCATAATCAGTCAATAATCGCAATTTATCGCATATCCCATGCGATATCTCACACCAAATACCTATTTCGATAGAACCCAGCAATTACAAGAACATCATAAACATTTTTGACACTTTTAGCCACCACAAAATGTTATCGTCATCATCAGAAGTGTAAGTACTCGTTTGTCAAATTGTTGGAATTATTTGGCAGTATATTGATCGATCGGTCACGGAATCGTCTATGTTTGGATCATGACTGAAACAAAACAAATATTTTGAAGCGAGTATTCAATAATATTATTATGTAAAAGATTCTTTGTAGGTGAGAAGACTGCTATTTTGAACTTTCTCCAAGTCGAACCTAACTAAATATGTCTGCATTTATGTATATTTGCTTCATAGTTGAATAATAAGCACATAGTCAATGTCTTAAAATACGCGTTGCCAGCGAATCATGAAGCGTAGAATATTCTGTAAAGTTAATGGATCGTTTCTGGAACACAAGGCTGGGCTCAAGAACAAAATGATGTTCTTGTAGTTTAAGTGAGTAGCTACTATTAAAATGGATATTTTCTGTTGTTATTCTGCCCCGTTAGCCAGGGAACAAATGTTGTATAGTTTGCTAAAAGAAATTATCCAGCGCTCTACTAATATGAAGACCCACACGCCATGGAAATACTTTAATGTAATTTTCAGAAATATCAGTTTCATAAATTTGAAAGCTTTAGGGTGCGGCTTCACTGACGCGGAGCGGAGCGGAGCTGTGCAAAATTGACCAATTACATTGGTCAATTCAAAATTCGAAACCCTATGATGCGGTTTCATTGGCCGAGCTCCCACGGCTCCGCTTCTCTCCGCGTCAGTAGAGCCGCACCCTTTTGTTCAGAGTGACCCACGAAAACGTAACCATAGCAACGAGAGTCTAGCAGAAGGTGATGTTACGTGATCAAGTGGCTCTATCGAGCTAAGCGCTATGTGGCTGGATCAAGAGTCAGATGCGGAAGGCAGTAATCCGAGACATGGCGTGCATAATCCGGCGGTTTCTCTCCCTGCGGGCCTAATCACTGGAATCTTGGGCCCTCTTGGCTGCCGGCGGCTCTCAGGCTAGATGCATGATAATCCCCGACGCTGGTCCGACCAGGTGTCCGAAGAGCTGCAGATGCCGCGATGTCTCAGGCTCTTCATTGTGCTGAAAATCGCAGCAAAAGGAGAAGCCTATTGCAACGATTCCGTCGTAGCCACGATCCTCAGCAGTGAGGGAGCGACTTAAGGAGGAGGATGATCATTGTATCTATAAGACGTCCACTGCTGTATCTCCTTTGATCTCGACATACACCGCCACCGGTCACCGGTAGGTGCATCCAGCTGCTTCCGGCGATCTTCATCGGTGATCGATGGTCGTGGAGCAGGAGTGAACAGGGTACTATTAGGGACGGTCACGTTGAGCGACTTTGACTATGATCTATCATATGACTAATATCTTAATTATGAGTTAATTGACCCTTACTTGATAATGAAGTATCAATTAACTTATAATTTGGAGATATTTTTTGCGATTTGTATGTTTATGTTACTTATGTTGTTTATTGTATCTAAAACGTTAAAACGGTTATAGCAAATTATTCTAACATAATAATATTTTCATTGCACACAACTCATGTAGGTACTGCGCCAATAAAATACATGGAAATCTGATAGTTTGAAGGATAAAGCGGCCATTAATTCTAGACAATGGCTAGGTCTTTAAGATAATAGTCTGTTTCTAGCTACACAGTGGGTCATCGCTGCCTTTAGATTTAAGCGTTACTATAATATTTATAATCTGGATTTCATATGGCACAGCTAAACCAATGTCAACTTTAACCCTTCCAATGACAATAACCCACAACCCTCAAGCAGGCAGAGACAATTTCGAAACCACATAAACCACATTGCTTACAAAGATTTACGTAAAAACTGAACACCGAAATTCGTCAATTTTGGGGTATTGCCTCCAAAAATCCCCGAAATGTACGAAGTTCGGTGTTCGCGGTAGCAGGCTTGTAGCCGTACCATGACTTGGAAAGTAAAGAATACGTTAGATTTGACACGATATTATAATATTTATAATGTATTATATCAGGCTCGCACTGACATACCTATTGGAGAGAACGCGATGGCCTGCTTTACGTATCTAGTAAAACATAAGTAAAACCTAACGTTACCGATACTTGCAAGTCATGGTAGGGCGACTGATTCTCGTTTTAGAATTTAGGATAAGGGTTTAATAAAACTAGGAACCCTTATCGTTTCGCCATGTCTGTCTGTGCGTGCGTCTGTCTGTCCGCAGCATAGCCTACTTGGCCGTTAGTCAGAAATTAGTTGCAATGCAAGTAAGCAGTAGTTATACTGCAAACGTTACATTGATGGCTAAAAATCGGCATGAATCAGACTCAACTCCACCCTTCAAGGTACCCTGTCTGTCTAGTTGGAGGTTCTGGGTTCGAATCCCGATGTACAACTCAAGCCAAAATTGGGTTTACCGTGGGACTAGGTCGATTAGTGTAGCGAATATCCAATGATTATTATTACTAGCGACCCGCTCCGGCTTGGCACGGGTACAATACTGATACTAAAACTCTTTAAATGGATAGAGTGATCTATCTATTTAAAAAACCGAATCAAAATCCGTTGCGTAATTTAAAACATTTAAGCATACATAGGGATACAGAGATGCTCAGGATCCCATGGATTGCATTAAGAACAATCGAGTAAATTGCTGAATATTACCAAGCGGCTTTCAACTATTTGTCAGGAGAGGATACTCAGATTCTTCGGGCATATCTAACCAGCACACTCTCCGAAGGAATATTATTCTCGGCAAAGTCAAAGGCCGACGCTCCAAGGGTGGAATGCCGATAAGGTGGACTGACACCATAAAGAAAGCTTGTGGTTCCATGCATATGGCAGTCCATATGGCCATGAGCCATGAGGAAGCGACTGAGAAGAGAAGAAGGGAAGAAGAAGAAGGGGGGATACTATGTAGTGATACCAGCAGGACTAACCAAGATGCCATTCTGCAATCGTATATACACGATAAGCTATAAGTCACGTGACAATAACAATGTATGGAAATGGTCACGTGACTTTTGGTACGAATCTGTCATTCCTATACATTTATTACGTATCGCTTATCAATGGCACCTTAAGTAAGCATGCTGCATTTATAGTAGATACCTCAATACAATATGTATTTCTTTCATCGCTCTGCCTATTAAGGTTCTAGAGCTACAGCTCGGTGACAGACAGACAGACAGTCGGACAGCAGATGCATAGTAATAAGATTTGGATTGTTACCCGTCCAGTTTAAACCCTTTGTTCAACTTTCGTATGAATGTCGGTTTTGGTTACAACCCTATCAGCATCCGGTAGGATTAGTAGCTGCACTAGCCATTTCCGGCAGCCATTGCTTTTTTCGTCGAACTTGATTGAACACACGCTGCAGTGTTTAAATTAATTAAAACTAATATAAAGCCACATTTCAGTCTAATTCCATTGTAAGACTAGAATTAATAGTGCCAACTACATTGTGCATTGTGGATTTGTGAATGCGGTGAGGTTTTCCCGAGTCCAAGGTGAACGGTAAGACGAGCTCGCACGTTTTCTGCTGACACGGACGCCCAGGATCGCTGGCCATCCACACGGACCTCATCCTCATCATTTAAGGTATGTAGTTGTGCACTATCGTTTCGGGAGTAATTTTCTTCATCAGTTTGCAGTTCGGTAAAATAGAATTTCTCGTTTCGAATTTCATAAAGATATTTTAAAGTTTTCATACAGTCCATTTATTAATTAATACAACCCAAATCATTGGTCATTCGGCCGGATACTTTGAAAAGTTGCCTATTTTAACATTAGAATATCATTATTTGTCGATTTTGTCGTGTCGGAATATTCTCTTTGATAAAATTTGTGGGTAAACTTTTAATTTCTAGTGTCGGGTAATGGCTGACAGGAAGTGTGGCTTTTGCATCTAAAAAATATTGTGTTGGCAGCATTGTTATAATCGTTCATTCCGGTCATTCCGTTTGGTAGTCTATGTTCGGTCGGTGCGTTTGGCAACAATTCGGTTGTCAAAGTCAAGTGTCAGTGTCACTGTCAGTGGTAACAGCTCATAATTTGATTGCAATAAACATTGTTTGTTGTTCTCGTATCGTTAATTTCTCGGTTTAAAACTTTGTTTATTGCACAAATAATGGGCTCGGACAGTGAAATGAAAATCGATAATCCCGATATGGACATGGGCGAACGGAATTACGCGGTAATGAGAATGGAATTATTATATGATTCTTCTAACCTAACTGGATATATCGAAAGTGATCTGAATCCCATAATCAATGATTTTCATCGTGCTCAGAAAGCAATAATGCTTAAAACGAAAAACATGGAGCAGGAGTTTGCGGTGACAGTGGAATTTGAGAGGAATTTAAAATCGGTTTTGACAAAATTACGAAAACGCTCTCCTGTCATAAAAGCATCAGAGGATCAAAGTGATCAAACGCATTCTAAAAGTGAGAATAATTTGGCAAAATTACCTAAAATAATTATAAAACCTTTCGATGGTAAATTAGAAAATTGGTTGTCGTTTAAAGAGTTGTTTGAATCTTTGATTCATAAAAGGAACATTTCAAATATCGAAAAACTGCATTACCTTTTGACATCATGTCAAGGTAAGGCATTGGATTTAATTAAAAACTTCCCAATTTCGGATAACAGTTACATTGATGCTTATAACACTCTGATTGATTTTTATGACAGGAAACGACAAATAACTTTCGGTTATTACGAAAAAATGTTGCTTTGTGAGCACGCAAAATCAAAAACTGCAGTGGAACTAGAAAAAGTAAATCGAGTATTTAAAGAAACACTGCAAGTTTTAGAAAGATTTGGATTACCTGATAAAAATTTTATGCTGTTTCATTTATTGTGGACCAAATTAGATAGATTAACACGGGAGGCCTTCTTACTTGAATTTAATTCAAATGAGATCCCTCAATTTGAAATTTTACAAGAATTTGTTGATAAGCAGATCCGTGCTTTAGAGGTGACAAATACTGGGACAATGCTAAGTGGTAATAATAGTAAAACTGCTTCAACATATAATCAACAAAAGTCAACAAAGCTTACTCTTGTTACCACACAGCAAACGGTCTGTGTCTTCTGTACTGATCAGCATAAATTAGAAACTTGTGACAAATTTAAAAATTTAAATACATCGGAGCGGTTCAAATTTGTGAAATCAAAGGGCTTGTGTGTTGGTTGTTTGTCGAGGAGCCATAAAGTGAAACAGTGTCAGGTAGCTTGTCGATGCAGTATATGTGGGTACTCCCATCACACATTACTGCATTTTGAGAAGAAAGAGGAGGACACACCCCAAGAGGCTAGCTCTTCATCACAGTCTTCAGTGAGTGGTTCAAATAGCCATGTAACTCTAACTTCAGTTGCAACAAATAAATTAGTGTTGTTTGCCACAGCTCGTGTTGCTGTACGGGATAGTACTGGGAAATATCAAATTGCTCGTGCTCTATTAGATGGTGCCAGCGCTAGCAATTTTATATCACAACAGTGTGCTGATCGTTTGGGGTTGCTAGCGACTCAATCCAAGGAAACTATAACCGGGATAGGACATGCTGGAGTCAAATCAAATGGTTCATTACAATGTACTATTAAACCTATATATTGATTTAAACTTTCACGATTATCACTCATATTTTAAAGACAAACGGGTCTTAATCGCGTAAACTTACGTTTAATTAGAAACCATTTTTGGATGAGTACTTATGGGGGATTGTTATGATTGTCGCGCACCATCCTTTACAAATTGTCGGAAGGATTGTTTTTTCGTTAATACTTCACATACAAATTTGTCGTTGTCGTTAGATGAATCCGTAAAAAGGTTCTGGGAGATAGAAAATATCAGTAGTTCTACTCAACCTGTTTTGTCGAAGGATGATCAGTTATGTGAGGATACTTTTGTCGCTAAATTTTGTCGCACGAGTGAAGGCAGATTCGAGGTACCCTTACCTTTTGTCGATCCTACGAATAAGCCCACATTTTCGCATACTCGTGAAATAGCAATGCGAAGACTGTTCTCGTTAGAACGCAAGTTAGATAGGCATGCGGAACTTCGTCAATCTTATGTTTCATTTATGGAGGATTATGAGACCAGTGGTCATATGGAGTTGGTAGAGCCACCTCTATCAAGTGTAGGAAAATTTAATTATATCCCACATCATGCCATTTTGCGGCAATCTGTTTCTACACCTCTAAGAACTGTATTTGACGGGAGTTGTCGCGATAGCAACGGAATTTCTCTCAACGACACATTGTTGGCAGGGCCAAAATTACAAACTAACATTTTTGATGTCCTCACTAGATTTCGGTGTCATAAAATAGTTTTTACGGGAGACATTAAAGCTATGTATCGTCAAATCCTCGTTCCAGAAGAGGATGCAGAGTATCAGCGTATTTTGTGGCGTCCTTCCTCTAAGGGCCCAATCAAGGACTATAGACTGCGGACGGTAACTTACGGCGTTAAATCAGCTCCATATCAAGCTTTGCGAACTATAGCTCAGCTAGCTGAAGATTCTGCTGATTTATATCCAGAAGGCTCACGAGTGCTTAGTAGAGACATTTATGTTGACGATGTTGTCACAGGCGCCGATTCTATCGAACAGGCTTTAAAAGTTAGATCAGATATTTCTGAAATTTTATCGTCGGGTGGGTTTCACTTGAGAAAATGGACCTCTAATAATAAATTAGTTATTGCTGATCTGCCATCCTCTGAGTTATACTCGAATGAGTTCAAACATTTTGATGAAGTGTCAGATTTGTCGCTTAAGATTCTAGGTTTATTATGGCGTCCCCAAACAGATTCGTTTCAATTTGAGGTTGCTACACCATGTGACCAAAGATGTACCAAACGTATAATTTTGTCGAATATAGCGCGAATATATGACCCGTTAGGATTTCTATGTCCTGTCACGTTTCATGCGAAATATCTAATTCAACTTTTATGGTCATCTGGCGTTCAATGGGATGATGATGTACCAGAAGCAATTGCCTCTGACTGGATGAAATTTAAAAATCAACTTTCATCATTAAAGCTAGTATCCATTCCTCGTCGTATGATACATTCTTTCGTGTCGTTGCAATTGCATGGATTTTGTGACGCCTCGGAGCGTGGTTACGCCGCTGTCGTGTATTGTCGTATTATCACCATCGAGGGCTCTACATTGGTAGAGTTTTGCTGTGCTAAATCTAAAGTCGCGCCGTTGCGAAAATTGTCGATTCCTCGATTAGAACTGCAGGCTGCCGTGTTGTTAGCAGACCTCATACTGTCCGTACAAGAGGCGTTAAAGCCTATACATGTTGTTCAGGAGATATTTGCATGGTCAGACTCCAGCGTAACTTTGGCTTGGATCCAGTCGTGTCCATCGCGCTGGAAGACGTTCGTTGCGAACCGAGTAAGCCATATTCAGGATATTGTCGCTCCTGATCGCTGGCATCACGTCAGTACGCATCACAACCCTGCTGATGCAGGATCCAGGGGATTACTGCCAGGCGAGTTGTCAGAGTTTGATCTTTGGTGGAAGGGCCCGGCGTGGCTATGGAGGGAGGAAAATGATTGGCCTCGTTCTTCCTTCGACAATATAACTAACGATCGTGTCGTTGAAGAACAACGTAGGGTAAGTTCTCCAGTGAATGAACAAATCCAGTGAACGAACAAAATGCAAGTTTTTTTCGTAAAATAAGTTTTCTGTACATTTCTACCACGCGTTATATTTTTTTTTTCGGGTAGGAACTTTATTTGACAAGTTCTGGTAGCACTTATATGAACTCATATGCATCAGTGTCCAAATAGAGATGATCTAAAGTGGGCACATTACGCCGGTTCGTTTTTTATATGGAGGTGTTATAAGGATTGAGGGAAGCTTACGTTGTGTTTAATGTGTTATTGTGTGCGTTTCGTGCATCTCCCAGGTACAGTGCGTGTTTTATTGAAACCGGAAGGTTATGATCATGCTATTAAAGTATAGTTTAATGTGATTTCGTTTCAAAATGTGGTTTTTAATCCAGTGTTCTATAACTAGAAGTTAAAAATGGCTTAAACCTAGTGACCGAACGGGGGAGTTCATTCACTGGAATTGCGTGATTTATTGTTTATTCCATATCTGACGTTTTAGTAGTTATTATAAGATTTGGTTTTCTATGACTTTAATAGAAATGTGCTGTCTAGCAAAAGGCCAGTGTTCGAACAATACTTGATATATTCAATTTTTAATGAACTACCGCAAACACAGTTAGTTCATTAATTGGATTGCAAAAACCAGTGAATGAACTAAATCATTTATTTTGTATTTTGTCTGGTTTTAAGACATGGAAAGGTTAAAAAAATCGTATTAAAGATTCCATTATGACCAAGAATCTCTCGACAAACCTCTAAAAGCTGTTGCAACTAGTGAACTATCAAGTGCCAGTTTTAATATCTCAAAATCAACGCTATTTAAATAACCGAAATATTCCAAATTCATGGCACTGAAGAAAAAAATATAGACAGATCTTTGGTAAATCAAAAGTATTCAACTGCTATAATTGATATACAGCATGAGTCCAGTTTACTTTTTAACGAAAGCGACAAATAAGGTCACTCTTCAATGGTAACGAAAGAGTTAATTGAACCATCCCAGAATACGCAGAAATGTGGAACTGTAATTGATGTCGTTTAATTATGTTTATAGTTATTAAGTCTCCTTATAGCTCAAATTCAACTATCGAATATAACTAGCACTAGCAATTAAAAATAGAGTACTTTTTGCATTTTAATACATTATTTTTAAGGTAGTTCATTCATTGGTTTCATTCGTTCATTTACTAGAATTTTGTGTTCATTCACTGGTGATTTTCCATTTTATCCCCTACAGATAGCTATCATTTAAAACTGTGCAGCACTAATGCAAAATAAAATTGATTTTAGAAAACTACAATAGTGGTTTATTCTGTAAGAACATTCATATTTAAACTTCATTATTGCTCCTGGCCACAAAAAAATATTAAGTTGAAAATTTCCTTAAGTGTTCATTCACTGGAGCACTTACCCTATATGCAGTTTAGTCGTTACAAGCGACCCTAATTTGATTGACGAAATCCTAAACAGGTTCTCCTCGCTTTTCACCATAAAGCGTGTGTTAGCTTATTGTTTTAGGTTTTTACGCTTGTCTAAAGACCGGAAGGTAGTCGGATCTCTACAGTCGTCTGAAACCACTGCAGCTCTCATGTTTTTAGTAAAACATGTGCAGCTCACTTCGTTTAGTGTAGAGATCAGTCACTTGAAGGAGGGTCGTTTTAACTCATTGCCAAAATATTTGCGTAAGCTTTCGGTATTTATTGACAGTGCGGGTATTGTCAGGGTGGGCGGTCGCTTGGCAAATTCTCTCGTTAAATATTCGGTGAAACATCCTATTTTATTGCCCCGCTCCCACCGATTAACATTTTTAATTATCGACGAATATCACAAAAGATTCTTACATCCAGGTGCCCAAACTTTACAAAATTTACTTGCGCAATTATTTTGGATTCTGTCGCCAAAGCGAGCAATTCAGGCAGTCATTGGAGGCTGCGTGAAGTGTTTTCGCGCTAATCCTTCTCCGGCGTCTGCGCCGATTATGGGAAACTTACCTTCTTATCGTGTTTCGCAAATAAAACCATTTTCGAGTGTCGCCATCGACTATGGCGGACCTTTCGATATTGCTTTCGGGCGTGGCCGTGGTGCCAGGACATACAAAGGTTACATTTGTGTCTTTGTATGCACTAGCACCAAGGCCATTCATATAGAGCTTGCTTCTGAGCTTTCAACAGAAGCTTTCCTTTGTGTTCTGAAACGATTTGTCGCTCGTCGGGGTCGGTGCAGCGACATCGTTTCGGATCAAGGTCGAAATTTTGTCGGAGCTAGTAATTATCTCGGCTCACTTATGCAAAGTGCCGCTGATGCACAGGAAATAAAATTTTCGTTTAATCCACCGGGTAGTCCGCACTTCAATGGCCTCGCCGAAGCTGGGATTCGCTCAGTTAAAACTCATCTCGCTAGAGTCGTAGGTAATCAGAGGTTGACATTTGAAGAATTTTATACTATATTGACTCAGATTGAATCTATGCTGAACTCTCGGCCATTGACCCCTGTTAGTTCGGATCCGAGTGATCTCTCGGCCGTAACTCCAGGTCATTTCTTGACCTTGGAGCCTTTATCGATTGTACCGGAGGAAAATCTTATCGATCAAAAAATAAGTGTTTCTAATCGTTGGAAACTTATCCAAAAAATGCACCAGGATTTCTGGCGTAGATGGCATGCTGAGTATGTTCATACTTTGCAACAAAGAATGAAGTGGAATAAGGTAAATAGAAATATTGTTGTCGGCTCCTTGGTTCTTCTGATCAACGAACAGACAAGTCCTTTGAGGTGGCCCCTTGGGCGCATCGTTGCTTTGCATCCTGGCGTGGACGGTGTGTGTAGGGTGGTCACAGTCCAGACAGTCACTGGTCAGTACAGAAGACCAGTTGTGAAACTGTGTCCTTTACCACTTTCAGAATAATCTTATATGTACTAGTATTACCACTTAGCATAGTCCTGTAGTTATAAGCATTTCTTTCGGATTCTGTTGTTATTGGTAGAGTAAATACTGCATATTTAGGTGAGCGGTATGTTCAACTTTCGTATGAATGTCGGTTTTGGTTACAACCCTATCAGCATCCGGTAGGATTAGTAGCTGCACTAGCCATTTCCGGCAGCCATTGCTTTTTTCGTCGAACTTGATTGAACACACGCTGCAGTGTTTAAATTAATTAAAACTAATATAAAGCCACATTTCAGTCTAATTCCATTGTAAAACTAGAATTAATAGTGCCAACTACATTGTGCATTGTGGATTTGTGAATGCGGTGAGGTTTTCCCGAGTCCAAGGTGAACGGTAAGACGAGCTCGCACGTTTTCTGCTGACACGGACGCCCAGGATCGCTGGCCATCCACACGGACCTCATCCTCATCATTTAAGGTATGTAGTTGTGCACTATCGTTTCGGGAGTAATTTTCTTCATCAGTTTGCAGTTCAGTAAAATAGAATTTCTCGTTTCGAATTTCATAAAGATATTTTAAAGTTTTCATACAGTCCATTTATTAATTAATACAACCCAAATCACCCTTTAAAACGGTAAAAATTATTTGTTATGCCCATTGATTTAGAATATATAAGTGGATCCCCAAACAGCTCAAAAAAATGGCCCCAAAAAATGGGCTGCAGAAGTAAATATTGCGGTCCTTTTGCTCTTTGGAACAAAAACGACCTAACGTTAATAAAAATAATGCCAGTTATACGAGATAGGTCGTTTTGATCCTAAAGGCGTACTTGTGTCGAACCCGCTGAGGTGACGTTTGTCAAAATTGTTTACAATGACGAAATGTGTAGTGAAAATATGCAAAAACAACAACTACAAAATTAGGAAAAGAGATGGAATACATTTCTTTAAGTTAGTATTGATACAATTATACAATAATATCGATACCTTTGGGTTCAATTGTCGTAAAGGACATTTTGGCGAAAATGAGTTATATATACAGTTTTGTTCAGAATTTCAAGCGCTATCGATCTGTATAGTTAAAGTTTCGATATCTCTTAAAAAGTGGCCTTTACGACCAAGATTTTCTACTATGGACTTGCAAAAATAGCTTAGCGAATGGGGCGTAAATATCAAGTCATTTATCATAAATAATTTTCTTAGTCGTAAAGGAAATGGACAAATAAAAATTGTGTCGTAAGTGACCTAATACGTTATGTGTTGTCCTTTACGCCCTTACTTTTTTACGATTACTTTCTTTAGTACAGTCGAGGAATTTAATTTCCTACCCATTTCGTACCTTGTCACAGTGACAATCAATATGAAAGCTGCTAGGACTGTCATATAATAGCTACTATGACAAGGTACGAAATGGGTAGAAAATTAAATTCCTCGACCGTACTATGGCAAACTTGGGCTTAAAGAACAAGTTTTTTCTTCCTAGTCCTTTACGACCGGCACGAAAAATTAATTCTTATATTTCTTATGCAATTTCTATTGAATGATCAGGGTGGTAAAGGACCGGTGTAATTTTTGTTGTTGTTTATTATCATACATTTGTTTGTACACATGCAAACAAATTTATGGGAAATATATTAATAGTCTTTTATGTCAAATCAACATAATCCACACAACTTTTAAATCTTAGAGGGGACCGCTTTCGTAGTATTTATGTAAATAAAATACACTAACGGTAATCAGTAAACGGTAATCAGCCACTATCCAAGTACCTAATTTATACATATAAATGACAGTAATTCTGAATCTTGAGTAGAAATAAGTAGAAATAAAATAATATCTGAAGACGTTATAATCGTATCTAGGCGTTAAAGTCTAGAAATACAATTTGTGCCTTTAGTACCGGGAAATTTAACCCGTACGTATTGCTAGTTCTTCTTTCTTGTAAAGTCTTACAATTACTTGTGTCACATTAGTCATATAAGCATGAACTACTTGAACAGTTGCTTATTAAACTTTATTATTACCATTAACTAGTGTTTGTTTTACATAACTACGAAACCGTGCCATGTTGCCGTGTGGTGACGGCAGTAAGAATACATTTGTCACGACCTCAACTCTTCCTGTGGGTGTGGTAAGAGTCGGCTAAGGGTTTTAAGTGTCACTTACCAATTAGTTATCGAATATTGATGATGGGCAGCAGCATAATGATAGTGGACACACTACTGCGATGTGGGTTGGCGCCACTTGCCCAGCGTGGCGATTATGGGACCTCCTAATGCGTTCATTTATACGCATAGGCTAAGGCAGGGCCGTTATTTAGCAGTGGACTGATATAGGCTGATGATGACACTATGAAAGCGTTCCCCTGCTAGAACGAATAGCTTATACGTTCAAATTACTATTGAGACAGCGCAGCACCGAAACAATAACTTTTAAATTGTTGCAAAAATGTTATATAGTTTTGAAACAAATAGTGTTTCCATACATATAAGTCGTATAGTTCTTTGTTATGGCTAAATATTTAGAGATAAAATACTACAACTCTAATCCGGCTTTTCTTCGCCATAATTTCCTATGTTTTAATAAATGTTTGAAACGTGATTTTAGTAAATTAAGCGGAAAACAGTCGCTATTTATACCATTTCGCCTACATTTACGCCCCAAATTTGTAAGAAAATTATCTAAGACCGTCATTTACGACCCTATCAACTCTAATTGCTCCAAAAAATTATGGGCGTAAAGGACATACATAGAATTTTGACGTGTCCTTTACAACATCTAACTTCTAAACCGTTTAGCTTATCACTACGATTGCTACACCAGGTCAAAGATACCAGCAATCTACATTGTTTTCATATACACATCACAAATATAGGTAAAAAAACAAAAAAGTTATTAACAGTTTACTAAAAAAAAATCGTTTTTTGCTTCTCCTGAAAACCTGCATTTTGTCCTTTACGACAATTGAACCCAAAGGTATCGATATATGTTATTTAGTCGTAAGTAATTTGGTATTTTTGAATAAATATTTTCTATACCAAATAAGGAATATCAAGGAACAAAAATGTTATGAGTCGATGTGAGATCAATATATTTTTAATTTTTGAATGAAATAATATTATGTATTCACTAAAACGGGGCTTAATCGTGTAAAACGTTTTAGTTAATATATAATGTGTGGAAGTCGTTAAAGTTTAAATAAAGTTTAAATAAGTATTTTGAAATAATATTGTTATGTTTAAATTCAAGATTTCCAAGGAAACCTATCCGACGAGCGGACTGGACTACAATCATTGCAAAAGATAGGGGTGAAGCACTATAATACTATAAAAAACCAGGCAAAACGGCAGTCGGCAACCGCCCGTTCAAGCCTCCGTTTCAAAGGCGTCAAATTCATTGACAAATTGGATAAATGAGCCAAATTAAATAAACCATTGAAAAATAATGATGATATCTAATACCTCTATAATGATATCTGATGTGACATCTTCACTTTGTAGTCTAGTAGTCACTATAAAACCAGTGATAAATCAGGCATTTGAGAAACAGAACAAGTAGATACATCTCTTTCGGACACCTAATTTAATTGGTAAGTAAGTTAAGGATGGATGTATATACATTTTGTATTATCTAGTTATAAAGCCGTGCATTGTGCAACATTGTAAAAATATAAGACAAGAAACGATTGGTTTTCTTTCAGTGCTTTAAGTATAAATTATTATTATTTAAAAGATAATTTTACATTTTAGTTTTCCTCTATTAATAAAATATAAAGATGTCTTTTTATTTTATTTTGTAGTATTTCCTTATATACTTACTTAACGGTTTCTGTTAAAATATCAAAAGTATAATTTTATGATATTTCTCATATACTCGTAAATAATAGTTATCTACAGCAACTCCATTCGTTTCATATTCGTTCGCTATTCAGTTCTGACAGTTGACATTTGGTCACCTTACGGTATAGCATTATTATTCCTTAAACATAAAAAGTTTCTACTATTTTGCGGTGTTGTTCGCAAATTTGACATTTATTGCTCACTTCACAAAGTTTTTTATTCTTTGAGTTTTTTTTATTATAGTTTATTGTAAGTGAGCGTTATTAGCTTCAACTGAAACATGATAGAAATGACTTTTAGTGCTACTTTTCTTGGTTTTTTTGTTTGGCTCTGTGCGTCCATTTATTATTTTAATGTCATTGGTTATGCCACTAATCTTCATTTACAAGTATTTATAGTGAGATTTATGTGATAACTGATAATATATCTCAGGATAGGGTAATAACTCCAAGTCATTTGCCAATGATGAATTGAAACATACATTTTGTGATCATGTAATATAATATTATTATAAACTACTAGCTGTTGCCTGTGGCTTCGTATAATTCAATAATTCGTTAAGTAAGCCAATTTTTAAGATATTACATTACTGCAGACGCCGGGAAACCAAACTTAGCAGGCTGCGTAGGTAGATTAGATTATAATAGAGATACAAAGCCCACTAAGTTTGAAGCAAGTATAATAATTTTCTCAAACTTGCAATGAATTAAAGAATCTGATGTCAATTTCACATAACGTAAACAAATAAGTCGAAGAACGATAACGGAATTACCAACATTAAAGAAAACTTATAGGTATTTTTTTTTTAACTAAGGTAATCTTTCTTCTTTTTGACGGTGACATGCCAAGATGTTCTATCACTTTGCAAGTTACAGCCGGAATTGTACTTTTTAAAGCAGGTTACTTCCGGTACTTTGCAGTCTTAGGACTGCTAAGTAAGTTATGAAATGCCAACTTATCAAGTTCAGTCATCAAACCGACATGGTAACTACTTCCTGGTCCATTTTCAGGTACGTAATGTGAACATTTCACTGCAAGTTTGAGGAAAAACAAATATCTATATGTCTTTTCTCGGGATTAAAACTGCCTCCACTCTTACCGTGTACCTAATTCGTGTCAGTGTCAGTACCTAGTAGCGATGTAACGAATATTCGCATTCGCATTCGCATTCGCGAATATTCGCATGTTTTAAAATATTCGCATTCGTATTCGCATTCGCAAAAAATTGACGCGAATGTTGCGAATATTTTTATCTAATTATTTCGCTCACTTAAGGCAAGAAGTACTACATTCTAAAGTTGACCTTAATATCTAGATGTCTAGGAAAAAGAAATTGCGACTCTAAAAAATGATATATTTTAACTGAATGATGAATAAGACGTTATATTTCAGTATTTTCAGTTAATAAAACACAAATGATACGTTTAATTAAACAAAACAGTCGTGGCGATTGCGAAGGCGGTGACACCTAGTAGCTTCGGAGTCAAACTAATCGCTTAGTTTTGAATTTACTTCTAAATTGGTATTTCTGGTAAAATGTCCCTAAGTGTCACTGCTAAATACTTCTTTAACCAAAGACATTGACGCAAAAGGACCTATTCTTTGCGTTTCTTTGCGCCTGTGCAATATTTTTGGATTTTGAATGAATGTTTATTATTATTTTCAACTTTTATTGCACAATATTGCATATACAAAAGAGTATAAATGGCGGACTTAATGCCTTTGGGTATTTTATACCAGCAATGTATGTATAGGTATGTAGGATACCCAATATTCGCATTCGCATTCGCGAATATGAATCGCAAATATTCGCATTCGCATTCGCATTCGCGAATATTCCTAAACCGATATTCGTTACATCGCTAGTACCTAGTACACTCACGCGTGTAAACTTAACAGAGAGAAACAGATACAATTAATAATTTCGCATTTATAATATTAATTGGTAGTTTGGTAGGGATAAGTGAATGACGAATAATGACAAATAATGCATTGAAATGTCAGGGCCGCGGTGCACTTTGGTTTTTGATGACCTCATTGCAATTAAATTGGCATTTTATTCAAACGTCGATTTAAAAAACCCAGTTTTGTTACAAAAAAGGAGATGCCTACTCGTCAACTGTTCGTTTTACACAAGTTTGCCGCTTTTTGTGCCATTTTTCATTCGGATTTCTTAATGTTATTCAATTAGATAGCTGTTTTCCAAATTTAACCTATTAACCGCCGGTTGCTCCGTTAAAATTATGTGCCTCTAGCGCCACACGCCGTTTTCGTTCCGAAACCGTAGTGATGTAATCGCTGCTACGGTATTTTATCATGTGGTATACTTTAAAAGATAACAAAATTGTGTATTATTTATAAAATGTAAATAAACGTCATATGTTAATAAAATTAAAATAAACAACATCAAACGGCATCCAATTTAGTAAATGAATACTACTGTAACCTAGATTTAAAGCGAGACAATATTTTAACAAAATTTTGTTTTTGGAATCCCTATTGTTGGAAATATACGACTCCGGCGGTAGAGAAATAGGAAAATGTTAAAGTGGATAGTGCTTGCAAACCGCGTCGTTTCCGGTAATCGATATTATTACCAATATTAATTTTAGTAAATGATAACAGTAAATTATATTTTGTAATGTCTGTTTGTACTCCATTATAAATTGTCATAGATATTTTAAACCAAAAGTATACTACGATTTCAATTAAATCTTACTTTAAATAAAAAAAGGAATGTTTTGATTAACGCTGTTATGATAATTTTGAAGAAGACAGCACTCATTACCTTTTCATCTAATTCTAATTCATCATCTGTCTCAAATTCTTCAGTTTGTTCCTCACAGCCTTCCAAAATTCTTATTAATTCTTCAACGGTTGTCATTTTGCTAGTTACTGTTAGCCTCTACTGTGAGTATGTAATAAAGTGAATCCGATAATATAAGTACCTACCCAATAATAAATTTGTTATTAATCATAAGTAAGTACCCTCACTATTATCGAATTGTGCACGCTTATGACGTCATAAGCAGTTGGATAAATGCGACTCTGGCGCTGGACACTTTAGATAGCATTGAAAGTACTAGTGTTGTAGATACTAATCATCGTATAAAGTCGAACGTCAAATAAATTATATATAATTCCATTCTAAATAATAATAAAAAACATAAGTGTGATGATTATTATTCAGATTAAAGACAAATACAATTACTTACATTATTATTACGTATTATTCTTAATTCGTGTAAACCATATGCACAACTTCTAAATAAAGCAAGATAAAATTGGTCGCATCACTATTGTTGGATATATACGACTGCGGCAGGACACGTCTGAGGTAAAACAGTATTTAGCCATACGAGTTCTTCTCTATAATAAATTTGTTTTTTTTTCGTAAAAGGCAATAGGAAGAAAGAAATAATGGTCTCATATTTGTAAGTTGACCTTTGGTTCTTCGTTATCATTGTTGGATAGCCATTAAGGACTACATAATTACACCTAAAATCCCTGTCAATACTTGTGTTGTAAATATGCGACTGTGGCGCTAGCAGCATTGAAGTCACAGGTAGGATATATACGACACCGGCGGTTAATGGGTTAAAATGAAGGATATAGGCAAAATTGTTCGCGCTTGCAATTGGAATTCTAGTGCTTCATTGTTAGAATTCAAATTACGACAAAATGTTGCTAAGATAAAATATTGTTAATAGGAGAGGCCTACGTCCAGCAGTGGACTAACATAGGCTGATGATGTGATGTGATTGCTAAAGATGCAGCGTTGTTCACTATAAGCATCGATATTCTTTACATTTATGTTGATATTTCTTAAATTTTTAAACACCTTACTTATTTATCATGTCAAATAAAGATTTAACATGTTTAGTTCAACGTTGTCATGTAAGTATAGAAAACTATATCGGTGAAGAGGTTTTATAAAGAGGTCAAAAATAAAACATTGTAAATTTAGTTACACGATTTAATTTCCACGAAAAACAGTTTTGTAACAGCCCGAGTTGGAAACGAAATGAACTTAACAGTTTTCCTAAAAATAACTTCGAAACCCTGGTTCCCATAGTTCCTGGCTTTTATGGATTCCATCTATTCACAATCAACAGCAGATACTATTCTGTTTATTAAAAAAATCTAACATTAGTATGAACTTTTTCCTTTTAGAATAAAATATCATCTAGTCTTTCGGAATTCGTCAATTTCGATGCTCTGTCTCTGCCACTCCAACGAAGGCGTCATTGGAGCGACAGAGATGGACGTTCGAAATTTGCGGGTTCCGATATTCGCGAGGCCTCAAACCGTGGACGAGTAGAAAGAAAGGGCGAGATAGATGAACGCGTGAAGAAACATGATGATGTCCAGCCCCACAACGAAGCAGTTGTGGAGAATCTAGAAAATAAAAAGTAAATATTAACCCCCTTATTCATAAACGTTTGTTAACTTAACAAGCCGCTAATAATTGTTTGTCCCTTTCGGTCTTAACAATGTGTCCCTAAGAGCAAAAGCACAAACAATTTATTAGCGGCTTGTAAGTCTCCTAAACTAACATGGCGCTAAGTATTGCTTGTCCCTTTCGGTCTTAACAATGTGTCCATAAGAGCAAAAGGGACATTCAATTATTAGCGGCATGTTAAGTTACTAAACGTTTATGAATAAGGGGGTAAGCCCCTTATTTATAAACGTCTGGACTCCTAAATTAACTAGGCGCTAAGTATTGTTTGTCGCTTTCGGTCTTATAGACATATTCATGAGACCGAATGGGACAACCTATTTATTCATAAACGTCTCTTAACTTAGCAAGCCGATACCTACGAATTCTTTGTCCCTTTCGGTCTTACCAATATGTCCATAAGACTGAAATGTAAACGATACTTATTGGCTAGCAAAGTTAGGAGACATTAATGAATAATGCGTGTAAATAAAAGAGACACGGCGATACTCGCCCAGATATCAGTTATCACCGCCGGACGAATATAGCCGTGTCTCTTTTATTTACACGGGAGTGCGTATCTTTTGTTCGTGTTTATAGCCGATAGTTCATAGCTTAGTAGCTCGCGGTGAGACCAGTGCCTTAGGGGATTAATAAATCCATACACAACTGTTCACTCAACCAATTGTAACACTAGGGGGGCTGTTTTTCATAGCTTGTGATACAAAGTGGAAGTCCTTATCTAAAGTGTAGAAAGGGAGTACGTAAACACCTGGGTCGCGTTTTATAAAGTTACAATTTACAATTTTGCTGTTTGCCTCTCTTTTTAGCCAATATATGCGTACGTTAGAGAGGCAAACAGCGAAATTGTAAATTGTAACTTTATAAAATGCGACCCTGTTGTAAGAAACACGTCACAATTTACAACCTTTTGAAAAACGTGCCCTTATACGTCGTTCGGGATGTGTGTAGCTGACCCATCAATGTAAGGAGAGGTAAAAATGAATAGATGTTGGGTATTATTAGTTACCTGATCGAACTCTATTCGAGACACTCGCAATCGCATATCAGATGCCATTCGTTTGAACCACACAGCAAAGCAGTCTACTGTGTTTAACACCATCCTGTACAGAAAAAAATTTGGTAAACGAATTTTTTTATAAGTCAGTACAAATGATTAACGTAATAGCGACACCTGTTTTCAAAAATATGAACTAAATTGAACATTGATAACAGCGCTACCTAGTAGTTATAGCGTGCAGCGCGTCAGTGCCGACGTGGCGAACTGCGTTTCACCTTTGAAACCTTGGTTGCCGCACGGACATTCGTAGTTGACTAAAAGCCAAGAGATGGCGTTACGGTTATAATTTTGAATAATGTTCGAGCTAATACAAAAAAAAACATGTTTTCTGCTCGCCAAAGACAAGAATATTGAGAAATGCAATACAAAATAACAAATTCAAAGATAAGTATCAAAACTAGTATGATAAATTTCCAATTACAAATAGGAAAACCTTGTATCACTCTGGGTTTTAATGGATATAGTATAGTATTATATTATTATTACAGGATTTATAGGCCGACAGTTTTTTCCCCAGCATAACGTAATAATAGGTAATGTAATGTCTGTGAAACCACCCATAAAACTAGGTAGTTTCTAATACTTCATAATATTTTCTAATGAGGTTTAAATGCTGAGGTTCTAATGTTTCTATGTGGTACAAATTGTGGTTTTCCACTTTTCGACTTTATTAACCACTGAATAGAATCGAAAAGTAGTAGACAACATATTTGTTAAAAACTGGCCAAGTCTTACATGATCGAAGTTCTGGGACTGCACCATTCCTGTCGATGGATATTGACCAATGGCAGCAGCGCTAGCAAGTACCTGCAGACAAAAATCATAAATAATAAAAACAACAATAGCAGAGCATAAAGTCTTGGGAAACCTCTGCTTAGAAATACGCAAAATAAGCATGGTGAAGAACATCAGCCGCAAAAGTGACAGCGAGGGTTCAGGGCTGGACTTCATTTTTATTAGATGATCTAGTTTAGTGTATATTTTTTGCATTGCAGTGTTATTACTTTAATAACATAAATCAATATATTTAACAAATACAGGGTAAGTCTAATACGGGCGAAGCTTTTAACGGGTGTTAGTTTAGGACATAATAAGTACATTTAGATAACTTTTACTTAAAATTAGAGCATAAAAATTATCCATACAAAATAATTCGACGCACAATGTAGACCAACACACTCACGTCAAACGCTCGTTCACAGCTAATTTCAAAATCAGATGACATAACTGCTATATCAATAATAACAAATGTTCGTACCTACATTGCTGCTCCGAAAATCTTAAATACATTCTGTGGGGTCGTAATTAAATGTATGAAAAAAACCCTCGTAATCCATGATTACGCTGATGAATTCCATGCCTGGTTTAATTGATCGCCCGTATTAGATTTACACGCGGTATAGGTTCTACCAAATTTAGATCTGGAAATTTGTCACCGTCACTTTGACAGGTTACAAAATTTACCATACCCACGGTTTCTTTACGCATTCAGGATACGAGAATTCCATGACTGTAAAATGTTCCTTATAAAATTGATCTTAGATTAAATAATTAAATAGTAAATTAAAGTACGAACCAAAAACTCGCCATGGCTCCATTTCTAAAGCTTGGCTGTTGCACAGCCGTCCTGAAACGAGATAAAAACTGCTTTTAATCGCTCCTCCAATAGATAATTTTAAGGCTCCTATTTGTTTAAGAAAAAGGATCCTATTCAATTTATTTATTGCTTGTACTTGGGTCAAAATTCTTTTCATTGTCTTGTTTCATACCACTGTCATGCTTTTAGTTGCTATCTCGACTCAGTATTTAAAAAAAATCCGGTGCACTTGTATTTCATTTTCACGCTAGATTTTAATCCATACATCAAAAATTTAAAACAAAACATCATCTCATACAAAAATCACCACTGCGTCACGTTTTTTAAGGACACAAATTAAGACAATGAAAAGAATTTTGACCCACTTATAAACAAATAAATATCTTGGGACATATTTACACAAATCGACGTAGTCCGACGGTAAGCACAATCAACCTTTTCAACGCCTTCCGTCTCGCATCATATTGTGACATACGAGCCAGTATCTCTACTTATTAACACCGTTTATCCATTTATCGTTCTCTTGGTTGGAGTGATAGACGAAATTCGAAGTTTAGAAGTTCGGGTAGTAAGCCAGATAATATAAAGATACCCACGTATTCCGCCTATTTAGAGGCCTGTTGTCAGGATCGTTCAGCCAGGAGTCCACATTACTTTCCAGGTGGTCAGAGCGGGACAGCACGTAGGATATGGAAGTATTTATCAGATTTGGCTAGAACAGACCGAAATACCATCATTCTAGAATGTCCACCGATGTACAATCAAGGGCATAAATAATTAAATATGTATACTATTTTAACTTTATTATTCATGCATAAGTAAAATGTGTAGGTATAGTTACGAACCCCGATGCATATGTTCTCGTCTAGTTAGACAGTTTTTCGAGATTATCCCGTTCATCCGGGGGAAAAGGTTTAGAGACAAAACCTTCACTATTCAATAGTAGTACTAAAGTAGTTTCTTTGAGTATAAAATATTTAGACTTAATAAATCAGAATAAAAAAAAAACTATTTTACGAGAGTTATTTTTTAAATTTTTTCCACAATTTTTAATTTTGTAAATAATCAATGAATGTAAAGAACGCCAGTAATATTAAAGACGACATGGTACACCTGATGCACTGCGAATTTTGCTTCAAGCTTATAAGCGCGGAATTACGGTGGTGAACGAAAATATAATTTAGACACTGGTTTGTTAAAATCGATTTATTAAACAACAAAAGCGTACTTCAGATTGTTGTGTCTCTTGAAATGTAGTACATTAACCATGACTAACGTTCATAAAAATTATCATTAGCATAATGTGATCATTTTTAAAATATTCAAAAATTTGTAAAAATTGTTTCGAACTAGACGAACTCCACTGCATCGGGGCTCGTACATATTTATGCCCTTGCCTGTACACTGTGCTAATTGGAACCCTCGAAGCCACTCAGATATATTTTTACGTTAATATTAATAAATATATGGCCTAGAGGTGTGCGCCACGCCGGCGCGGCGCCGCCGCGCCGCGGGACCCACGCCGCCGCCGCCGCCGAGGTTTTCAAAATTCACGCCGCCACAAAAAAATTGCGGAATAAAATCATTTAAATTACGCGCCACGCTGATCAAATTGACATTAAACAACAATATGCTTGCGAATATCGACAAGCGGTTCCCTCTGACCAAAAAGATTGTATGCGCAGCACTTCTGGATTGCAGATTGTCAGGCCTAAAGGAGATTTACACATACCTACGAAAAAAACACACTACTCTGGCGGAATTGTTCCCAATTGTACCCTTTATTCCAATTCCAATATTTTTAGGATTCTTTTTTCTTCCAAGTCTACACATTCCCAGTACCTACTACAGATTTACAAACATACAGAATCCCAATACATACTTTAATATTGCCATATTATGGTTTCCCATGTCTACAGATTTTCAATATTACTGATTCCTAACTCTACAGATAGTACAGATTACCATGCCTACAAATTCCAATGTCGACAGATTCCATATTCTCTAGATATGATATAAACGTCTACTGATTCCCAACTGTAATGCTTTTTTCAACACACTTGCTCGTAAGTCGTAAATTAGGTCTTATTGAACCGCTTTTAGGCTTATAATCCCAAGTATTATTAGCTTTGTTTTTTTTTTCATTATATTATATTCATAACATAGTCGATTCCACAGTGTCTGAAGACAAAAGTCTTCAATGAGTGCGTCCTATCCGTGATGACGTACGGAGTTGAAACGTGGACACTGACGGTACGGCTGGTCCACAAGTTCAAGATCGCTCCGCGAGCTATGGAAATGGCTATGCTCGGCGTCTCTTTGCGAGATCGAATCAGAAATATGTGTGATCTATATGTGACATAAATATCAATAATTAACTACAGACTGTAAATGACATTTTTAAGTGTAAATCGACTCAAACAGAGACTTGAAAAAGAACTCAAGTGTTTAAAACACGCAAATACTGTGATACAAACAATACCTGTGAAGTGGATATGAATATAACAACATTTTAAAAGATAAAAGTGACCGTTTCAATGTTTAAATTGTGTTGAACTTTGATCCCAACCGTTCGAGCTCGCATATTATGTCTGTTACACACTGACACCTACTAATCCATAATTTCGTCGCTGTAGCTCATGTATTGATGGCCGAGCGTTATCTAGCAAAGCTGCAAAACCGAGTGATCAGGTTCGAATCCCACGGACGGAAAAACTTTTTGTTTTTTTTTTTAACATGAACGTATGCGACAGGTGAACTGAGTTCGATTCTAGTGAAATGCAAGAAAAAAAAAAATTATTTTTTATTTTTTTGTTGTATATATTTTTTTTCTCTTTAACTTTTCATTGTAATATTTATGTCTAAATTTACGAACTAATAGACACAATGAACCAATCAAATAAGAATAATTCCCGCCCCGATAATCGTAAACCCTCAGTGACTTGTGGCAATAGGCATGATGACTGGCAAGTCAAATCAGCATCTTTTTTCGAACTGTCAAAACGATCACCATTTTTCACCACTATGGAATTTTATATGAAATACTCAAAAGTGACGTCACGTTTGAGTACTGCCAAATGTCTTACTCTTTTAAGTTCTTTTCAATTTATTAAATAGAAGTTCTGTACAAAAATTACTGCAATCTACATCTTAGTAATATTTTCTTCGTGTATTATGTCGTGCATAATGTTAAATAATTTATTTTAACTACAGTCATCATCCCTATTGCGGACTTGTAATAGATCCAGGAACATGCGCATTGTGCTCAAGATGCGAAATGTCGTTTCACTTCGATTGTGCAGGCTATTCAGAAAAATTATATCGGATGATGGAACCCCAAAAGAGAGCCAAATGGAAATGCAAGACATGTACTCGGAGAGTTCCATATGGGGCAAAAATAACACTTCCGCCATCGAAAGTGGCATCTCGTAGCAGTAAAAGAAAGATTATCACGGCAGTAGAATCTCAAACCCAAAGTAGCCCCACTAAGAAAACCGCAATTACACCTTCGGATTCAGGGCTTTCTGAAAACTGTCCCAGCACAAGTACTCCGAGTGTCAAAGAGGGTTGTAAAAGTACTGAGGCGGAGTCGTCTCCTAATATAACTTTAACAACGAACGAATTCGTGTCCTCTCCGGTTGATTTGAACGTACTAAGGAATATATTTTCTGATGGAGAATGCTCGACTCCACACGTGAGCTCTCCTGCGAAATCGGGCTCTAATATCATATATGACCTAGTGCTGCCTACAAACGCTACTCCGTTGCAGGAAAAATTATCAAAAAGTGTGGACTACTCAGTTAATGAAGTCCTTACATCATTAGAAATGAAAGAGGAGATAAACAGGCTTACTTCGGAACTAGCGTCTACACAACACCAGCTTGAAGAAATAAGTATCGAAAATAACGGCTTAAGGAGAAGAATCGAAAGGCTACAAACAGAAAATGGAACTTTAAAGAATCTGTGTCAGTCTCCAAACTTCTGCAAGGAATCGATAACTAGTAAGGGCACTGCACCATCTTCACCGACATCGCCGAGTTCTTTTGTGGAATCACCGAATAATACTATAAATAGGGAATCTGAGTGCGAGGATGAACTTCAAG